>PVIH01007370.1:0-69333 GCA_004025045.1 Sigmodon hispidus
CATGGGTATCTACTCTATTTGACAAAGTATAGTAGAACATGTAAAAATATAAGTTATGAATTATATCAAGTAGGATCATAATTGCTTTGGAGTCTCTTTACTCTAATATCCAATATTAAGATCTTAATATCTAGTTATATTAATAACTTGTTTGTAGTAATGAAGATTGAAATGGGAACCCTAGGACTACTCTACAGCATTTACCAGAATGCAAGATTTCTAAACTTAATATGATAAAAATGTATAAATATAGTGAGTTTCAACTTTTGCTGTTTTTGTCAGTCAGAATGAACAATGACAGATCTCTGTGCTATGAATTTTGAGGCCCCTGGGGATTCTTTTTTAAAATATTTTTGTTGCTTTTAATTATCTGTCTAACTATCAATCAATCAATCTTTCTATCTATCTATTTATCTATCTGTCTGTCTGCCTAACCTATACTATATCTACATATATATTCATATATTGTATATGTGTTTGGGTGTTGCTTGTAGTTCAGAGAGTAACATCTATGACTGTTCTCTCCCAATATATGAGCTTTGTAGAATGAACTACTTGTTTTATATATATATTTATATATATATTTAGTATTTGGTGATTTTATATCATGCATTCCATCAAACTCAACTTTCAGTCCTCTCAGATTTATACCCACACTTATAATCTCCCCATTTACAAAAATGCTGGTTTTATATTTTTTTACTTGGCCAGGAAAAAAATTATGATGACTTAATTTGAGTAACAATAAAAAAATAGCAAAATCATAGGCTGAAAATGATAATAATGATGCCATTTATTCATCAGTTTTGATATTCAAACTAAGAATGTAATTTCAAAGAAAGTCATCAAAATAATTTAGTCTGTAAAAATATAAATGTATACTAAAATGCACATATACATTTTGGTTAAATTTTTTCAATTGCATGTTAATTTCAATTGATGATAAAACTATTCAGATGAAATATAACATTAGTACTCTATGTAGTAGTGTTAATAAGAATTGATATCATAAGTTCATATATGTAAATACCTAGCTCTCAGTTGGTAGAACTATTTGGGAAAAAATAGGAGGTCTGACTTCCCTGGAATTATTGTGTTACTGGGAGCAGGTTTTCTGAATTCAAATACCTCTGTTATTCCCAATTAGATCTTTCTTGACATATATGTGGATTAAGAGATGTACTTGTAACTTTTTTACCACTGCTACTCACCTTCTGAAACTTAGCCTCAAATTAGATAGTATCTTATGTAAGTTGCCTTGCTCATGGTGTTTTATCACAGAAATAAAAATTAAGAAAGGTATTATACTAACAGACATGGTGATAGAGAAGTATCTGAGAGCTACATGATTCACACAGTCAGAAATAGAGACTCTGTTCTTGGCCTAGGCTTTGAAACTACAAAGTCAACTAACCTACTTTTCTCAACAAGAGCATACCTTCTAATTCTTCTTAGGTACCGCCACTTGCCAATGACTAAGCATTCACATATGTGAGCCCATGAGGCCCATTCTTATTCAAACCACCACATTTGACACTCTGGCTCCTACTAGCTTGTAATTATATAGTAATGCAAAGAGTATTCAGTCTTAATATAAAAGTCTCTATAGCCTATCAAAGTTTAAATACTGCTTAAAAGCACTAAGCTCATAGTCTATGACACAAGGCAATCTCTTAACTATAAATAGTTAAGAGATTATAAAATAAAAAATAAAAAGTAGATGGTATACTTCTAATATGTAATGGAACAAACTCCATATTTTCATTTTAAAAAAGAGGAAAGAGAAAATAGGGAAAAATACAGGATTAAAGTAAGACAAAAAAAAAATGGTATCGTGGGATTGTGTTCTATTCCATTGTAAATCATTATCCTGCCTACTGGTCTAATAAAAATCTGATTAGACAAAGGCTGACAGGAAGTATGAGCAGAGCAAAAAGACCAAGAAAACATTGGGAATATCTCAGAACAGAACATAGATACCACAAAGATGCCACAGACAAACACAGAGAAAAAAGTAGAAATGCTGCTCTGAGAAAAGGTATTGAACTACATGGCTGAAAGAGATGAATTGAGCTCAGGTGAAGGAGTTAGCAAATTATATATCTGTGCCCCGGATCAATCAGCAAAATGTTTTTTTTTTAATTTTTTATTATTTTTTATTATTATGAACAAAGATGTCACACTTTCCTTAGTTCAGTCTTCACTCCTGGCAGATCCAGTTTTGTCCCCCCTCCCTCAAGAATGAGTCAGGTGTTCCTTTAGGTGGAGTGGGATCCGAAGAATCAGTCCAGGGTGCTTCTGATCCCAAGCTGTTCAGTGGTTTGCATCTTGGGCATGCTTGCCGTTTTTCGTGTTTGTTTGTTTAGAGCCCACTAATGAGTGAGTACATCCCCTGCTTATCTTTTGAGCTTGTGATACCTCGCTCAGGAGAATATTATCCAAGTCCATCTATTTGCCTGCAAATTTTAGGATATCATTTTTTCTTACTGCTGAGTAGTACTCCATTGTGTAGATGTACCACAGTTTGCTAATCCATTCTTCATTTGAGGGACATCTAGGTTGCTTCCAGGTTCTTGCTATTACAAATAATGCTGCTATGAACATAGTTGAGCTAATGCCATTGGAGTATGACTGTGCATCTTTAGGGTATACACCCAGAAGAGGTATTGCTGGGTCCTTGGGGAGATTGATTCTCAATTTTCTGAGAAACAGCCGTACTGCATTCCAAAGTGGCTGAATAAGCTTACACTCTCACCAACAATGGAGGAGTGTTTCCTTGCTCTGCATCCTCTCCAGCATAGGCTGTCCTCTGTGTCTTTTATCTTAGCCAATCTAACAGGTGTTAGGTGGCATCTCAAAGTTGTTATGATTTCCATTTCTCTGATGGCTAAAGATGATGAGCACTTTTTCAGGTGCCTTTAAGCCATTCATAATTCTTCTGCTGAGAATTCCCTTTTAAGATCTGAACCCCATTTTTTTATTGGGTTATTCAAGGTTTTGGGTTTTAGATTCTTGAGTTCTTTATATATCTTAGAGATCAGTCCTCTATCACTTGTAGGGTTGGTGAAAATCTTTTCCCATTCTGTAGGCTGTTGTTTTGTCCTAGTGACAGTGTCCTTGGCTTTACAGAAGCTTCTTAGCTTTAGGAGATCCCTGTTATTGATTGTTGGTCTTAGTGTCTGTGCCACTGGTGTTATATTTTGGAAGTGGTTGCCTGTGCCAATTCATAGAAGTTTATTTCCCTCTTTCTTTTCTATCATGTTGAAAGTGGCTAGGTTTATGTTGAGGTCTTTGAGTTTTGTGCAGGTTGACAGGCATAATGTTTTTTTTTAAAAATGGGAACAGACATGGAATGTGAGGCCACTTTTGGTAAGCAGAACTGGAGCCACAAGATGAATAATTTTAATAAACTAAACTAGAAGCTTGTTGGAGCCAGCCATACACCCTAGCAAGTGTTTAATCCTTAGACACACCTTTGTAGGTTAAGGGTATGGTCAGAGAGAGAAAGAAATAAAGGGGGCTAGGTAGAGTCAGCCACCCTAACCCAGCAAAGGTGTGGTCAGAAACAGAAAAAGATAAGAAATAAGATCTGTACATTAAAACAGATTAATAAATATGCTTGAAAGAGAATATAAAAAGAAAGAAGATGAAAAAAAGTCTTTAAGATACAGAGTTAAAAAATAAATAAGCCACATAAAGATGACAAAGTTTCTGGATAGTGTATATTATTGTCTTGAATTTAAGTTTTTTGACTGAAAATGAAGTCATTAAAGCTGCTAAAAGCCATTTTATTACAAATGCTTCTAGATTAATCCAAATAACATGTTTTATAAATGAACTAACTTTAAAATTGCAATCAAAAGTTATACGACCTTGGAGCAGAAGTTTTCTTTCTTTCATTTTTTTTTTTTTTTTTTTTTTTTTTTTTTTTTTTTTTTTTTTTTTTTTTTTTTTTTTTTTTTTTTTTTTTTTTTTTTTTTTTTTTTTTTTTTTTTTTTTTACAGAAAATGAGAGGCTTTGGATTTATTCCTGTTTAAAGAAAATAAAGTTTGATCAAGGGAGAGCACCTGAAAAGTCACCAATGGGAATGAATGGCTCAGATGATTCAGCATTTCAGACCACCTCTGTTGCAGTTTCCTCAGGCTCTGCACCAAAAACTACTTCAAGAAGACTGGTTGATATGACCCAGACTTAGAGACTATTCCACTAAAGACTTGTTTATTATCTTAAAGTTTTCTTCACACCCATGGGATTTCCAGTCCCTCCCCCGCCCCACACTCAGCAGGAAGCAGCATAGTGAACTATACCCACAGTCTCAAAAAATGGATTATGAATGTTTCTGTTTGTTTACAGTATTGGTTATACATTGTTATAGATGATGGAAAAATAATATTAGATTTGGGTTTCATATTTTAAAAAGAACAAAAGGGGAAATGTAGTGGGATTGTGTTCTATTCTACTGTAAACAATTGTCCCTCCTACTGGTTTAATAAAAAGCGGAATGATCAAAGGCAGACAGAAAGTGTGAGCATGGTTACCAGACTAAGAAAACTCTGGAAACATCTCAGAGCAGACCAGTGATGCTTCAGAGATGCCACAGACAGGTGCAGAGGAAAGAAGATGAAATGCTTCTCTGCGAAAAGGTACAGAGGTACATGGCTGAATAAGATGGCTTAGTTTAAGTGTAAAAAGTTAGCTGGCCATATCTGGGTCCTAGATCAATCAACATAAAATTAATATAAGCATCTGTGTGACTGTGGGCCTGTGAAACTGTGGGTCTGTGTGTCTGGAGCAAAGAACTTTGAGGCTAGGCCCAAAAATCAAGGCCAGAAATGCTATACAACAGCAGAGAAACTCCCAAATTTGGAATATGTATATATGATGTGAACATGCTCTTTAGATATCTAAATCCTTCCAGCTTTAGTGACTTTATGACACTCCTTTCTCTTGTACTTGGTTGCAGTGTTTATTTCTTCTCAGCTGGTATCTCACAGTCCTAGTACCTTCAATGTCCTGGGGTCTCCAACATAATATAGTTTTTACCATAACAATTTCATGCAGTGACAAGTCAAGACCCCCATGAAGCAGTACCACTGACACATGCCTGGCCTCATTAGTTTTTGTTAGTCTACAGAGGGTGGAGTTCCAAAACCCCTTTTTGCTCTTTTTTCTAAAGCCAGTAGCACAGGATAGAATCTGCTGAGTTCTTCTGTTTGTTGGGACCAGAATTTGTTCCCTCATTCAAATACATTTATTTTTATTTTAGTTTATTTTCTTTTACTTATTTATTTATTTTATAGAGTATTTTTATCTATGTATCCCCTTGTCACATCTCCCTTCCCTCTCCAGACCCCTACATGTCAGCCTTCAGCTTCCCTTTTCCCCATCACCCTCCCCAGAAAGGGCATGAAGTACCAAGGTGAATTAGCTCAGTATCCAGTCCAGGCAAGTCCAATTTCCCCACCGTAATATCAACACTGGGTTAGGTGTTCTTCTGGAGGTAATGAGCTCCAAGGTACCAGTCTATGCACAGAAACAGTCTGATCCTCTCCCCTTGAGGCTCCACATACTGTCCATGTCAGTGAACAGTTGCCTATCCTTGTAGGGCCTAGTTTGTTTTCCTGATGATTCGCAGGTAACTGTTCTTGATTCAGTGAGTATCCCAGAGCTAAACCCACCAACGCCATGGGAATTTTCCTTATATTTCCTATCCCCTTGCTCATATAGACTTTCCTCCCCTGCTATGAACAAGACCGGGGAATCAGCCCATTGCTCAGACATGTATTCCTGACTCTACCTCTATTCATTGTTGGATGTAAGTTCTGTGATGGCACTAAGGGTGGCTATTCATTTGATTATGGAGGAAGTCCTGTTTAGGCAACATCTTTCTTATTGGTTGGAGAACTAGTCAGCGACATCATGTGAGTTCTTGAAGGTTTCTCTAGCACCTGGTCTTTTTCCCACCTGACATTCGTTTCCTATATTAAGATTACATCTCTTTTTTTCCTCCCTCCTTTGTTGTTCTTCTCACTCAGTCATCTCCTTCTCTCATGATATTTTCCCAACTCTTCTTGGTTGCAACTCCATATGTTTCCAATTAGCTAAGGAGATCTTCTCTAATCTATAGTCTTCCACCATGGTTAAGAATAGCTCCAGAGGCCTTGCATGTATGTGACAGAATAGTCCTGGCATAGAGTCCTTAGAAGTTATTTCATCAAACTCTGAAAATGGCACCTGGATTGCATTGGAGACTCAAGGATTTTTTAAGGGCCTGAGTCACTGAACACTTAAAAGGTGAGCTGCATACAGAGAATGGAGCCAGCCTAAGAGATAAAAGCAAGCAGCAAGCAGTGAAACAGAAACTAAGTCACAGCCAATGCCTATTATAATGCTAATAGTAAAATTTAAATTATGTTAAATGAACTAGAAAAATTTATTTCCATCTATATGTTCAACACACAAATAATCCTGCAGTTAAATAATTTTTCAAAGTTTATATTTCAGAAAAACTACAATGCGAAATTAAATAAGTTTTGGGATAAGTAACATGACTCCACAGGTTACTTTATGATGCATCTGGTGCCTTGAAATGTTACTCCAGCAGTTAATAAAGAAAATTTTCAATCACAAGGTTTTGTTTTTCCTAGCTTACACACAAATTCACACACATACACATACACACACACACACACACACTCATTCATATACTAACAAAATAATGTACAAATAACTATAAAAAATCTGTTTTCAAATAATTTTCACAGTCAATCAATAAATTTCTACTACATTTTCACTTTTCACTTTAAAAAATAAAAAGAAAGAACTTTTTAAAAATAAAACTTAAAAGTCTTTGCCTAATTACACTGAAATTAGCTCAAATATTTATTTGTACCTTCAACTATTACTATGAAATCTAAAGATAATTAAATATTTAATGGTTCAATGAGTACAATATTGTGCTAAAATGCAGTTCTACAGTAAAATGCCATTGATAATAATCTTTTTGAAGAATAATAAAGATAACTGAGTTAGATGGGGTGAATGAAGTAAAACAATAAATATATAAATAAAAAAAGAAATATGGTTTAACGTAAAGTATAAGAGTTAGCAAGTAATTAGCTTGAGCCATAAACTGATCAGCACGTAGTCAATATAAGCTTCTGTGTAATTATTTGGGACCAAGATACAGTGCAACTGCACATACAGATCTTCAGGTCAGGCCAGATAAGACAGAATCTTTTGTCTATAATTTTTACATCAAATAAAATCTGAAAATCAAAAAAAAAAATAATAAAGAAAATTTTTACTATAGCACAAAATTTCCAGAGAAAGAAATTATGTAAGCTACCTAAGTTCATACCAAAGAACCTGAATAAGACAAAATCAGACATCATAACAATGCATACAATAAATTTTTACATGCATTCAAATCTGATAATCTACACTGAAAGTTACAATAATAATGCCTTTTCTTCCTATGGAAGCCCCTGAAAAATCATTGAGGGATTGAGGTAATTCCTTTGCACTGATAGACTTTCTATGTTTTACATTAAATAACTTTCTAAACAGAACCAGTCAGCCTTATTACAACCATTTTATTAAAAACAGACTAGTCATTCTTTAGTTTTAACATCTACATATTATTTTTTTTGTAAAAATATCTTCTTTATCTAAAGATCTTCTGCTTAGGATACTTTGAGTTCCATGCCGCAAATGCATAGTAACTTTGGCAAAAGGAACTTACTTCATACTTTCCATTTTGCATTCATCTTTAAGTCTTGTTCAGATTTTTTAATAAAACAATTTCTTTTGAATAATAGCAATAAACTAGTACACAGATGTTTGGACTACTCTATGATTGCCTTTATTATTAAATGTATAAAAATGAATAGTGATAGTTTATTTTCTATAATTTTAATGCTGACCAGTAAATGTAATGAAATGAGAAAAAGATTCATGATTTGTAATTTAGTATATTTTGGTCTTTTCATATTGGTAGTTACTTAAGTTATGATTGAGAGAACTGTATGCTTTACATTTGGAGAAAAGTTAAGTTAGATTAAATTTACTATTCTCTCACTAATTTAATTGTTAGAGTAATTGATCAAGAAAGATATGAACATAAAAATATTTTCTATAGCTTATTGTTATAAAGACTGAAGTAATCCAAATGGAAAACTTAGCTCCTGGCAAAAGTTATCAATAGTTGCTAAAAAGAAAACACATTATCCTTAGCAAAGATAAAATGTGCCATTTTGATTGCTTATGTGAAAGATCTTGAAGGTACAGATTTGATAAAATTTATTTGTAAAAAACATAGAAGACAAGTAAAATATCAACTTGTTTTTAAACCTCTGTAATATTGAGAAGATATAATGCTTTATTTGAACATTTACTCATGAATATATATTTCTATAAGAAAAAAAGCAAATCCACAAAAAAATAGCTGAACCTGTTAATCCACAAAAAAAAAAAAAAAAAAAAAAAAAAAAAAAAAAAAAAAAAAAAAAAAAAAAAAAAAAAAAAAAAAAAAAAAAAAAAAAAAAAAAAAAAAAAAAAAACAGCTGAACCTGAGGCCCTGAAACATGGCAATTAACTCTAAATATGTTAATTTTCAATGACGATGCAGTCATCAATTCTTCAGGAAACAACAAAGTTATTATCAATTCAGCCATTTAGTATATTGATAATGAATATAAAGGGTTCTTATGTATATACATTTATGACTAAATAGAATCACATGTTAAAGAATTTAAATCTAAAGAAAACAGATGACTTAAAATGAAAGCAAAATTTGCTAAAAATGATCAAAGAAGTGCAAATTTGTGTTGTAGTATGTTTTCCCCCCCTCCCCCCAAACCATTTTGGGTCCGGAGGTTTGTGCCTGGTGCACGCCGTGGCTTTTGTCCCCCAAAAGAAATGAAATCACACGCTTATATACTTTAACACTGTTTTGCCCATATCTTAAGCACATTACTAGCTAGCTCTTTTATCTTAATTTAACCTATTTTTATTAATTTGCTCACCACATGGCTTCTAGCCCGTGGCTAGCTGGTACCTCTGCATGTCAGTTCCTCTTGGGGGTCCAATCAAGAATGAGTAACTCCACCCTTTCCTACTTGCCTGGCTGCCTCTGATTCTCCACCCACTTCTACGGTGACCTGCATGGGTCCAAACAGTTATTTATTTACATCGTACAGAGAACATTCCACCATATTTTTTTTTGTTTAATTAAAATGGAAGGTTTTAATTTTTATGTAGCAAAATTATATACAACAGAAGTTTTTAAGCAAGAATTATAGTTATAATATTTAGTCTATATGTATTTTAAAATTAAAGAGAATATTTTATTATTTATTTTATCATTGTGAGTCTAAACTTTTATATCTAATATATCTTTTAAACTAAAAAGAACTATATTTATAATTATTAAACTTGTAACTACATTAAAGACTACAGAAGGATATAATATTATGTAAATAAACAGGAAGTGTAAGCAACTTTTAAAGTCTAGAAAATGACAGAGATGATATTTATCTGCCTGGACAGTTACTCAAAGTTTTTTTGTAACGTTGGGGCAATTATTTTTAGCCTATAGGCCCAAAGTCTCTGGCAAACATTTTAGTGATGTAGGAAATTTGACACAGTCTCTTAGTTGTTTTTTTTTTTTTGTGTGTGTGTGTGTGTGTGTCTTGAAGAATGTCTGGCAATGTTTTTTGCAAAGCAGGAACTTGAAGGACATCTTGGCTTGTTTTGTCTACATTTAGAAGTCATTTTTTTATGAAACTGGTATGTTTAGTTTATATAGCATATTATTAAGTAGTTAATATCAGAGCAGTTTTTTGTTTAGTGGCTAACTGTTGTCACAAAGTAAATTTTATATGAAGTTTTTTTAATATCGATTTTTTTTAAATATATTGGTGTTGTCAGGAACAGACTTGTCTCACTGTCTAGAAAAGTTTAAGTTTTTAAAATATCTTAAATGTCATATTTTGTATGTCTTTAAAGTGTTTGAAAACTATTTATTTAACTGAAATATATTTTTGCATACTTATAAAAACCTAACTACATGACTATAAATTTGTTTATTATAGATGACTATTAATTTGTATTTTTTAATTATATATTATAATTTTAAATGAGTTACATCAGTATCATATTTTAATCAAGAGTAGAAAAATATATATAGCATAACAAAATTGACTTTAAGTTTATATCAATGAATTAAAATTTATTTATTTTTCATGTCCATTCCTCTTGGGGGTCCTATCAAGAGTGAGTAACTCCACCCTTTCCTACTTGCCTGGCTGCCTCTGATTCTCCACCCACTTCTACGGTGCCCTGCATGGGTCCAAACAGATATTTATTTACATCGTACAGAGAACATTCCACCACAAATTTGGATTAAAAAATGACCACAAAAGTAAACTAGAATATCTCAAAGCAAATGTCAATAATATCTCATGTAAACTTTTCATAAACTGAAAGGGATAACATTGCTTAAATTATTATTCTGTACCATAAAATATAATTAAACTAATTTTTATTATTTTGTATATTTGAGTATTTGCTTGCAAGTAGATTTGCATAACATGCATATGTCTTATGCCTTTAGGGACTAGGTGAAAACATAAAGTATCCTGGGACTAGAGTTATAGATGGTTATGAATTCTCAGGTGGGTACTGGGAACTAAACCCAGGTCATATTCAAAGGCAGACAATGATTTAGTGATGAAATTAGGTAAACCTTAATGACCTTAGTCAAATAATATAGACATTTTTGGTCATATATATATATATAGTACTATTAAACTAAATTGTATAATAAAATTAATATATACATCATTATTAAATATACTTCTTTAATAATTGAAATTTAATCTTTATTAATAAAAGTCTAAACATATATAAATAAAAAAATGTTCATTTGAATTCAAACTGGCTATTACTGACATATACAATGTTAAATTACACAAGATACTATTTAAACAATTACATACATATATTCAATACTAATAGTTTATATTTATTGATCACTAATATTTTTACAATTTATGAAAAAGTCAGAGATAGTTTTCTTTTTTATTCAGTCCATAATCTCCAGACCCATCACATTATTTTCAATACTTTTCATAAAGTATCTTGCACAGTTTATCAATTATATGAGTTGAACACATACAACTGTGTTCTCTTTTCTAAAGAAAATATTGTCTTTATTTCTCATTTTTTCTCCTAGTATTTGTAATATTGAGGAATATACAGAGTGACACCTATCTATTCTTTCTTGAACTTTCTTCCCTAATATGTTAAGTTTCAAAATTCTTAATTTTTTTTTATTTTTTTATTTTTATTTATCATTTTTTATTATGAATAAAGAAGTCACATTTTCTATCCCTGTATATCCTCAATCAATGTCCCTTCCCCCTGGCACCAGATCAGGTCATTCTTTCATCTCCAAATCTCTTTTTTCTCTCTTTGATAATTGTTAAATGGGTAATGTCAATCAGGGAAAAAGGAGTACAAATAAATGGTATGTTAACAATGATAAAATAACTAAGTATGAGTTTCCATCATGAAAAGCATCATTGTGTTTCTGTTAAGTTAATCTGTCTGACATTAGAGCTATTAACTTTATTTGAACCAAATTATTTCATAATAAAGTAAAAGAAAAATTTTCACAACTTTACACTTCTTTCCACCTCCTTGAATGTGGAGCAATGTAATTCTCTATTATACTTTGACATGGTTCCCCCTTTTTATACAAGTCCCTGTCAATGTCTAGTGACAAGAGTCAGGGGCGGTTTTATTTGGTTTCTTGAGATACTTTTTAATACATTCAATTTTACATTTTCTTTGTCAAATAATAGAAAAGTTCTATAAATCATTCAAAAGTTTATGTTAGATCTAAGATTTTTCCTCATTTTTTCATTATATATATATATTTTTTAAATTGTTCAAAGACATCAATCAGAATTCTATTTCACAAAGGTGAAAACTTTTTCAGCATAGCACATTATACTAACAGCCTCACACATGCCATATAAATGAGATGTCATTGTCCTGTGTCCTCAGATATAAATAATACTCTTGTAATTATAAATTATGTTTTATGTGATTATAGAGATTTATGTTCAGAATAATATGCTATTATTTTTTATATTAAAGCTACCATTCCTAAAGGATTGCTTCCCTTAATGATTATGAACTAAACCTACCCAATATTCTATCACTCTTAAATTTATATAATATTTTCTCAAAGTAAATTTTATCATTCATATTATTTGTATTTTAATAATTATATTTAATCTCATAACTTGCTAGTGATAATTTTATTAATAATTACGAAGATAATAACTAATTGTGTCATATGTAGCAGACATCTGTAAGCATATGCCCTAAGATATAGTGAGTAAGCTATGTATTTAGGCAGGAAAAAAAATTCTCATACAAATAAAAGCCATATTTGTGGTGATATATTATATATTTAATAAAATCAACCTGGAATATTAGAGAACAGAATCATCTACAGCTAAGCCATGAAGGTCAAAGTATGGTGACTCATACCTTTTATCCTATTACAGGAGACAAAGATCTTTCTGGATTTTTGTAAGTGCAGTGACTAACATTCAAACAGTAGCAGCTCGCACCTTTAATCTTAAATCTAGGGTTATGATATAGAGTTAAAGAAGGAACTGAAACATCTGGGTTGGATAGATATATAAGGCAGGATACAACAGAGTTTATTTATTCTGTAAAAGGAACCAGTCAGGCTGAGGACCCTTGAATATAGCACTCACACTGTTTGACCTTAGAAGTTGGCTGAATGAGAATTTACTGTGGCCTGTTACTTCTTTCTGATAGTCCAGCTTTTCCTCAATATCTGGCTCTGAGTTTTCATTATATGCTAGCTAGAGTTCTTACAGTACATATTCTGTTTTCTTTGCTCTTTGTGGTTACCTTCTCTTATTTATGCTCTGTTCAGTGTATTGCTAATTTGTTTTCCTTATTCATTTCTCTGGTTAAATTGTAACATAAAAATTATTATGACTAGTGCCAACTTTTTCTTACTTTAAAACAGTATGAAATGTAAAGTATACTATTGCTGTGGAATTATGCTCTTTTACTTTGTAAATATTTGTCCCTTCTACTGGCATAATAAAATGCTAACTGGCCAGAAGACAGAAAGAAAGTATGAATGGGATAGACTAAGAAAATTCTGGCAAGAAGAGCTGAATAGAAATGCCAGATAGACTCAGGGGAAAGAAGATAAAAATTCTGCTCTGAGAAAAAGTACTAAGCCACTTGGCTAATTATAGGTTAGTTTCAGAGTAAGAGGTAGAAAGTAACATGCCTGAGCTACCAGCTAAATATGAGACTGTTGGTCCAGAACTTAAGGCTAGACCAGGTTAGAAAATTACTACTATATACTGTAGATGCATGAATTTGAGTTGTATAAAATGAGACTCTGAGCCAAATATTGGGGGAAGGCTAAAATATCAGAGAAAGGAAGCACCATAGTCAATTTTGACCCAGATGTCTTGCAACTACTTCAGCCTCCCTCCTGGTTGCTTCTGCCTATTGTTTCTGCTTTTGCTGGGTTTCTATGAGCCTTATAGCATCCAGGTTAGGATGAAAGATGTTTAACCTTGAAGTCACAAAAGGAACTCACAGAAGAAATTCTACCTCTGGAGTTGTGGGATGAAGGGTACAGGTTGCAACTCCTGGCTTTTCCTGTGCTGGAATTAAAGGTGTGTGTGATTGATTCTCAAATGTTTATCCTTGTATTCAAGGATCAAGAATTTCCTAAGCTGTTTGCCTAGGATTTGACTGTTATATTTCAGGATTTATCACATATCTAACAAATATCCACAATACACCCCAACTCAAGTGAAAATTTATTAAATTTATGTGAATAGGAATATCTAAAGTGTAACTTATTCAGAAGAAAAACAGACAGTCCTTAGCTAATCTGAAAAATAATATTACAATATGATAGACTTCTGAAAGGTGAAAGACACACCTAAGATAAAATTTAGCTTTTAGTATTAAAAACATTATCATTCAAACTGTATACAAATCTAACACACCTCACCCATTGCCTTGAAGCAAAGCTTGTATGTAAATATTATCACAAAGAAACAAGATCATTTTAGACAGAGAATTTTGGAAATTATAAAGTTGATAAATCTTCTTCATCTTTATAGAAAAGTGGGAGTTTATTCTGTGCCAGGAGAAAAACATGAAAGGTCTAATAACTTTCTAATCAAAACAAGAACTTTTATTATTGATAATAATGTATAAAATATTACCATTTTTTGTGATAGCTAGAGATATTTAGTATCATCCTTTTAGTTCTTATCACTTAATAGATCATATTGTTAGCTTACTTCTTTCTCCCACTAAGAAAGACCTAAAGTGGTCTCACGTTTTCTCCCAACAGGCAACATTTTTCTTTATATAACCCCATTCCTGGCTACATTAATCTCAGTAGTTTTTCTAATTACCATGGAAGACTCACTCTAAACTCTGTACATAATTATAATTATCAGAACTTCTGGGGCAAGTCACAAATGTCATTTCTGTTATGATTTGTTTTTATTTTGTTGTAAAAGGAAGTTTTCCTTTAATTTATGAGTGTTAGTATTTTGCCTGCAGGCATATCTTTGCATTTTGTTAATGACTGGTACAAGTGGAAGACAAACATAGTATTCTTCTTTTTCTTTTTTTTTTAAACTTTATTTATTTTATTTATTTGCCTTGGTGTTTGTCTGGAACTGGAACTACAGACAGGTTTTAGCTGCCATGTGGGTGCTGGGAATCGAACCCCGGTCCTCTGGAAGAGCAGAAGGTGCTCTTAACCGCTGATCCATCTCTCCAGCCCCCAAACATAGTATCCTATAGTGGGAATATGTTCTGGATTTCTGGCCCAGAAACTTCTCATTACAAATTTGCATATCAACAAGGGTCACATACACTCACATTAAACTTTAGAAAGCTTAAAAAGTGTTCTAGAACATATTAATAAAAGCAATGGCAGCTCCTGAGTTGTGTCTCTCACATGAACTGTGATACAGAGACAACCAGCATGGCATGTGGGCTTGAACTACAAGATGGTAGGCTTTTTGAATTGTAGCTAAAGCTGTAACAACGCCAGTTTCTGAAGTCTCACAGCAACCTAGATGTATGCAATAACCTGCATATGATAGTTTTAAGGTTTTTGTTTATGTGGAATAAATGGAAACAGAGTCAAAGACCACTTCTTAGCAGCAGAATTTTCTTGGGAAATCTCTGTTTGTTGGAAGCAAGCAGAGGTATGAACTTTTTAAAGAGAAGCTTTCTGATTCAGCCTTATTAGCAAAAACTGTGTGGCTTTTTAAAAGGCCTTGCTGACTTAAATGGAATTCATGACCAATAGACAGCAGTGCTTTACTTGGTGATTATAAAGAACCTAAATTTTCTCAGAGTGGTAATTATGTCTGCAATTAGCTAAAAAGCTAAACTCTATGAACGCAAATCAGAAGCTTAGTGAAGCCAGACAGCCACCCCAGCAAAGCTTTTAAGCCTTAGCCATACCTTGGCAGATTAAAGGAGTAGACAGAAACAGAAAAAAGATAAGAGATAAAATATATACTAGAGACATACTATTTAAAAAAATCCTCTAAACGGTTTAGTGTATGTTTTTAATTATATGTAGACTTGAGAGAGAAAAGAAAAAAGGAAAAAGAATAATGTGCTCAAAAATAAATAGTTAAAAAATAATAAGCCACATGAAGATGGATATAACAAAGTGTCAAGATATTGTATGTTACTGTCTTGTCTTTAAGTTTTTTGACTGCAAGGATAGTAAGAGCTGCTAAAAGACATTTAATAAGAAATGAAGTTGGATTAATGTAACTTTTATAGTTTATAAATGAGTTGACTTTAAAATTGAAATCCAAAGATATGATATTTTGGAGAAGAGGTTTTCTTTTTATTTCCATAGGTAATGAGAGGCTATGGATTTATTCCTGCTTAAAGAAAATTAGTTTGATATAGAATGGCCCTGAAAGTCTCTAATGGAAATGGATGGCTCAAATGATTCAACATTTCAGAGCACCTCTGTTGCAGTTTCCACTGAGCTCTGCATCTAAAGCAACTTCAAGGAAATGGGTTGATATGACCCAGCCTTACAGAATTCTCTACTAAAGACTTGTCCATAATTCTAAATTTTTCTTTGGGCCCCCATGGGATTGCATTAAGCAAGAGGTCGCCTAGAGAACTATACCCACGTTACCCAAAAATGGATTATGAATGTTTGTTTTGTTTACAGTGTTGGTTACATGTTATTATAGATAGTAGTAACTAAAAAGTATACAAAAATAAATTTTGAGTTCTTGTTCTAAAAGGAAAAAAAAAGGGAAATGTAATAAGATTATGTTCTAGTCCATTGTAAATATTTGTCTTTCCTACTGTCTTAATAAAATGCTAATTAGCCAGATGACAGGCAGGAAGTTTGGGCAGGGCTACCTGACTGAAAAACTCTGGAAACAGGGAAAGCAAGACAGAGATGCCAGCAGAGAGAGAGATGCCAGCAGAAACAGAGAAGACAATCATGTTGCTCTGAGGAAGGTACCAAGCCACATGGCTAAACAGATTATTGAAAATAGATTGAGGTAAGATAAAAGAGCTAGCTAGCAATATGTCTGATTCATAGTACAAGCAGTATGAAATTAACATAAGCCTTTGTGTGATAATTTGGTTTTAGTGGCAGTGGGGCTGCAAGTGGGTCCTAACCTCTGGGATAGGCTGGAAAGTCCTGGCCAGAAACTTCTTATTATAGTTTCTCCTTTCCAAGGGGACTAGTGTAACACATAATTTGAGCCCCATTGTTAGTGCTGAGAATCAACACCAGGATTTTTAAAAGGGAAACCTGTGTTATTTTCTGAAGCAAATTTCTAGCCTTGGTCTAATTTTTTTTAAATAGTATGTTACATCCATCAATGTTAGAGTATTATAGAACAAAAATTCTGAAATATTTAAAATAAATAGTAAAATACATTCAAATGAAGTTTTCAGTTTTTCTCTTTATGAGTTTCTCAAAACAGTAAAGACAAGTAGGAAAAATGATAAAACTGAATTCACTCTACAGTGAAGGTAAACCTAGTGGAGAATATTCTCAGTAGAAATAGCAGTCTTCAAAGTGCTTTAGATTTCCTAAGAAAAATGGCTGAGTGCTGGATTTACAGTAGATATTTTCAGGTTTAAGCTTGATATCAACCAGAAAGAGCATAGCAATCAGTTACTGGTTATGGTACTACTAAAGTAATGAAGTAGTGCACATGTGTACACCCACACATAAACACATACATACACATAGACAGACAGACAGACAGACAGACACACACATATCTAAAAACGAAATGGAATATTGAAAATTTCAATTGATATCATAAGGGATATGATTGTGGCAGATGGAAGAAAATTTAAAAATCCACAACAAAATCCAAACAAATGATAATGATATAGGCAGGTGAATACAGACAGCAGATAGTGTTTATTCAGGAACAGCTGCCAATGGTATTTTAGGATTGTTGAAATCTAGCTAATGGGCTGTCAATTTATACTCTAGGGATGTTCCTCATGAATAAGACAGAAATCCTTTGAAACTAATGTTTATATTTCAAAAATGGAAAGATAATAAATATGATACTTCCAAAAGTATCAAAGGGAAATGGCTTTCCATGCAAAAACTACATGAATACTTACAAATCATAAGTGTGTGGAGAAGGGAATGGCACAATCTGGTTCACAGTTTTAAAAAAACCTTACTTCTGCTTGTCTAAGAGCCAGCCTTGTCTTCTTCAGTGTATGAAGCAGTAACTTATTTCTCATTCAGGGTAGCAAGAATAACAATGTATTATCAAACCATTCTAAATTTCTTTCCATTAAGTAAATATCACATTGGCAGCAATGATATTGAATCAATAAACATCATATAATAAAATAGCAAAGTCTAGAATTTACTCAAAACTGGATTGTATAATGATGTCTATCCATGATTTGGGCTTGTGCTCTCTACTCCCATAAGAATCTTCCTCTCTCTAAATGCCCATACTTATTTCTCTGCTTATACTATTTTTTAATAAATTACAACTATTTCTTAGAAAACAGAAGAAAAAAAATAAAGTCAAGAAAAAGTAAAGGAAGGACAGGCAGAAGGAATAAAAGAAGCCAAGTTCAAGAGACAGATCCAGTTAAGTGTGTTTTCACCTGCAGAGAAGTAGAGTTCTGTACTCAGCATACAAGTAAGACTGGAATCCAAAAACAGGAGAGTTCCTACTGCCTGTTTCCCCAGCCTATGGAATTCTGAGGCTCTTTTTGGCCTTAGTGGAAATAAAATACTTATGTGAAATAAAATACAGACACCCATGTACAAACGATTAAAATCACACTGAAATCCTTAAAAAGAAAGAAACAAAGAAGGAGGGAAGGAAGGATATCCAGGTGCTTGGGTAAAGGGGGACTATGTCAACTCAATGCAATGATGGCATTATTTAAAATTCCTAAAAACCAAAATCATGCTAAATGAAAAAATAAAACCAAAAGATTAAAAAAAATAACTCAAAGTCTCAAAGCATTTACATTGAAACCAAGAAGAAGTAAAGAATATTTACACTTTCCACTCTGGTTCAATATAGGACTGGAAACCTTAACTAGAACAGTAAAAATTAGGAGACAAGGGTATAAAAATAAAAAATAAAAGTGTCCTTATTTCCAGAAGGTATTATTATGGAGCAGTAAAAAACTAAAGACTACCAAAACACTCACATGTATATGAGATTCAACAAAACTACACTAAAACGTGGGTATCAACAAAAGTAATACAATATTATAGTAAATATCAAAAACAATTATTAAGTATGTGTGTTGCCTTAGATATGTTTCTAATATATAATAAAATACTTCAATCAAGGAAAGTTATAGAAGGAAGAGTTTACTTGAACTTATGATTACAGATAGATAAGAATTCCTCACCGTCACAGTGGGGAAGTATGGTCAGGTATAATGAAATGAACAGAATGAGAACTCGTGACTCAATACCAAAGCAAGAAGAAGAGAGGATGCAGAGGGTATATAACATATGCTTTGAAACCTCAAAACACACCTCTACTGAGACACTCTTCTTAAAAAAAGCCACACTTCCTAAGTCTCACTAGTTTAAGTCAAAAAAACTGAAAAAAAAAATAAATAAATCCAAATAACTGAACCTATAGCAAGACACATTCCTTTCACTTCCTGGCCTATGGATAGTATTCTTATTCCACTTCCAAGCCTCTAGATGTGTTTGTCCATATCATAATACAGACTGCCCACAGTTAAAATCTGAATGTTTCCACATCATTTTTGTATCCACACTGTTTAAAATATCAAAGTCTCCCTGGGGAGAGCTGTAGTATCAAGTTTCTGGCTTGTCCATCCTATGGTCCCCACCTGCAGTCTCACAGAAACACACAGACATTTATGTTAATTTCATGCTGATTGACCTAGAGCCAAAGCATATAACTTGCTAACTCTTTATTCTTATTCTGTTCAGCCATGTGGATTGATACCTTTTCTCAGCAACATTTCAACTTCTTTCCTTTGCTTCTGCTGGCACCTCATCTGGCATCTCAATGGTGTCTCTCTTGTGTCTCTCTGGTGTCTCTCTGGCATCTCTGTTCTGCTTTTCCTGTTCCCAAGGATTTTTTTCAGTCTGGTAGCCCATCCCATTCTTCCAGTATGCCTTCAGCCAATCAGTACTTTTATTAAACCAGTTGGCAGGACAATTATTTACAATGTAACGTAATCCCACTATAATTATTTACAATGTAACAGAACATAGACCTGCTATAGAGATCTGTTGCAAATTTCCATATGTCTTGAGGGAAAATGAAAAAAAAAATGCACAAATGCAAATGGATGGAATTTGAAAACAGCGACCTTAGTGATGTAACCCAGAACAAAAGCTATGGTATATACTTACTTATAAATGGATACTACATATAAAACAAAGGATAACCAGGCTACAACCCACAGTTTCAGAGAAGCTAGCTAAAAAGGTGGACCCTATGACAGAGGCCTAATGAAATCCCCGGAGTATACTGGGAGAGGGTGGGCAATTCAGGGGAGGGGATAGCAGATGGGAACATGAGGTCAAGCTGGAACAGGGGCAGAGTGAGAGAGCAATGGAAACAATATTCTACTAGAGGGAGACATCCTAGGGTTAGGGAAAATTTGATGCTAGGGAACTTCTCTGGAATCCACAAGGATAACCCCAGCTTAGACTAATACCATTAGTGGAGAGGGTGCAATAATAGTAAGCCTAACAGGATAATCAGATTGGTGAATACTCTAATCAACATCATAGATCCTTCATCCAGTAACTGGAGGAAGCAGACGCAGAGATCCACAGCCAAGCACCAGGACAAGCTCTGTGAGTATAACCAAAAAGAGAGAAAAAAAAAAAGTTATAGGGACAAAGAAGGTTCAAGAATATGACGGGGAAATAAACAGAGACAATTGAACCAAGCAGTGGGAACTCATGAAATTTAGACCAACAGTTATGAATCCTACTTGGCACTAAGCTAGGCTCTCTGCATAAAGGAGATAGTTGGGTAACTGGTCTGTTTTAGGAGCCTTTGGCAGTGAGATCAGGATCTATTTCTAGTATATAAGCTGGCTTTTTAGTGCTCATTACTTATTTTCGGATACTTATCACAGCGTATATGCAGGGAGGGGCTTGGGACTGCCTCAACTGTATGTCACAGACTTTGTTCATGGGAGGCCTTATCCTTTCAGAGAAGGGGAGAGGGCCTGGAAGGTGTGAGGGGAAGGATTACAGGGAATGAGAAGAGAGATGAGACAGGCATCTGTAGTTGATATATAAAAGAAATAAAAAATTATTAAATAATGTACAAATATACTTGCAGATATGCAAATAAACAAAAAACGCCTAATTATTCATTGTGAAAGCTGAATAGATATCAGTGTACTGACAAACACAAAATTGCTATCATCAGCAGATGTCACAGAAGCATCTTCATGCCCTCTGTATGTCTATTTTGTTTTGTGTGGTTGTTACAAATAAAAACTAATTTTTCCCTACTGTTTACACAGAAGGCCAAAAGAAGTGAACCTAGATCTTCTTACTTGTTTCTAGTCTCAAAGGAGGTTTTCAATTTTTAGTTATTTTAAAGTAGATGTGACATCTTCCTTAAAGATAGGTTCTATAAATTGATAAGAACCAAGCAGGACTGGAGGAGAATAGCACTAAAGTTTGACCATGTCAAATAAACTTAAAGGTCTGGGGAACCAGTCACCTCAAGGCTATTACCTACACCCACCCCAGCCTTCTGGAGAGAAAACAGTTTATGCATTTCTTTTTCTTTATCTATCTATCTATCTATCTATCTATCTATCTATCTATCTATTTATTTATTATTTCTTTTTCAAAGAAGTCACCCTATCTTTGTATATCCTTATTCAAGGTCCCTTCCCCCTCCCGCCACATCAGGTCATTCTTTCTTCTCCACAACTTCCCATCCCCTCCCTGGGCAGGCAGCAAACAGTCTCATGGTCCCACTGACCCAATATTGCTTAGTTCAGTCTCCACTCCTGGCAGATACAGTTTTCTCCCCCCTCCCTGAAGAGTGAGTGGGGTGTTCTTCTAGGGGGAGTGGGATCTAAGGTGTCAGTCCAGGATGTTTCTGATCCCATGCTGTTCAGGAACCACATATTCTTTAGCCATTCTTCAGTTAAGGGTCACTTAGGTTGTTTCCAGGTTGTTTCCTGGCAGATCCATCTTTCTCCACCCTTCCCCCACCCCTGCTCAAGAGTGAATCAGGTGTTCCTCTAAGGGGAGTGGGATCCAAGTTTATACATTTCTTCCTTTTAAAAGACATTCTCAGGTGCTTAAGTGTTGAATGACATTATATGAGTACCCCTTACTCCATGGGTATGAGTTGCTGAGTTTATGGCTCAGACTACAGAAGTAAGGTGAGAAGTCAATACAGACTCATTTAAAAGAAAGAACAGGATCTTCCTGATTAAATTGGGATCATTTGTGGGAGTGAACAAGGAGAGAGAGGTGGGAAAAGATCCAGAGAGAATGAGATGACTGAATGTGAGGAGCAACAGAGAGGGAAAACAAAGAAATAGATATCTCCATAGAGGGAAAAAGTGAGAAGTTAGAGAGAAACCTAGTGCCTTGGAAACATCTAAAAACACACAAGATGTCACTGGCTAGACTCCAAACCACAGAGGAGGGGTGCCTAAATAGAACTTCCTCTATAATCAAATGAATGGCCACTCTAATTGTCATTATAGAACCTTTATCCAGTAACTGATGAAGGAAGAAGCAAAGATCCACAGCTAAGTACCAAATCAAGCTTCCCATCAAGGTGAAGAGAAGGAGGAAAATGGACCATGAGAAAAATCCCACAGAGATGCCTGACCAGAGCTATTGGGAGGTCATTGACTATTAAGTTACTGCTGAAGAACTTTCAAGGAAAGGAAGTAAACCCTCCAAATGTAGGTGAAAGTTGGTTGGCATGGACAGTTTGTAGAGCCTGTAACAGTAGGACCAGAATTTTTTCCTGGTGAGTGAATTAGCTTCTTGGAGCTCATTCCCTACAAAGGAACACTTACTAGGCCTTGATAATGGGGGAGGTAGGGGACAGGACTACTAAGACCTACGTCAACAGGATATGCCAAACTGAACTGACCCATCTTGGGATTTCTTGCCCTCCCTGGGATAGAAATATATGGATGGGGTGGAGTAGAGATTGAGGTGGGACAAGGAGGAAGGAAGGGAGGGTGATCAGTGGAGGGTATGAGAAAAAAAATCCTTTTTAAATAAAAAAACAAAAGCAAAAACAAAACAAAGTCAGAGGACAGTCCTACAGATTCCTTTATTGTGAATATGGGTCAAACTGATTCCCCACCTCTATTTCCCATTGACTCAGTTCTCTCTCTCTCTCTCTTTGTCTCTCTGTGTCTCTGTCTTTCTGTCTCTGTCTCTCTGTCTCTCTCTCTCTTTCTCTCCCTCTATCCTCCAGAATCATTTTTTAGGTATAATATTAAACATTTTTATTATGCAGAATTGTTAATGCACATTTAAGTAGACAATAACCAAAATGTCAGACTCCTGGCATGGGAAACATCTATCTGGCATATAGTAGTGACAAGAATAACACCAATTTTATGTTTTTTAAAATTCTGTTTTTACTGATTTTTTCCTTTTAGTGATTGTCCATATCAGACATGACAGAAGAAAACCATACTCTGGTGACTAAGTTTGTACTCACAGGACTCACAGATTAGCCCACGGTAATGGTTGCCCTGTTCCTACTCTTCCTTGTCATCTACCTCATCACTATGACTGGCAATCTTGGATTGATTGCTCTCATCTGGAAGGACTCTCACATTCACACCCCGAACTTATGCACTTCATCTTCTGTTTTTTTTGAGCCTTCATCATATTTTTTTTCTCTTTTTTTTAACTTTCTTTTTTTTTTGCCAATCACCAAGCACAAAGGCAGAATTCAAATTGACTCAGCAGAAGTGGTCAGTGTGCATGCCTAGACACACCACAAGGATTAGGGCAACCATGGACACTTCAGGCCAGCTGGCTGTTTTGCCCAACACTTAACATTCCTGGTTTTTCTAGTCCTTATATTTGAGCAAAAGAACCTACATGCCTCCTATATATGATCATGAAACATGCTACCCTTTCCTTAATAAAGCAAATGTCACTTAAAAATATCAGGACTTAATTTCCTAGTTTGTTTTATAGTGGTCTTGCCTTAATCACTCACACTGTATGATATAACTATAAACTTTCTGTAGACACTTCACCATTTTCTATTTCCACATGCAAAATATAAGTAGTTTAAGAGTTAAAATGCAGTGTAGTTTTCATTGAAAATTTACCATATTTGATACTCTACCCTTATTTGAAACACTTGATTTTATTTTTTCCATTACATTTAATACAACTTAGCAGCAAACAAAAATGTTTTATTTGTACAACTCTATTGATTATAGTAAAAAAGACAACTTATCCATTTCGCCACTAACTTCACATGTGCTCTGCCCCTATGTACCAGGTGGGTATAAATAGATTGAAATGTAGCTGGCTGATAAATTATTATTTTGTTGACTACATAATACTGCTGCTCCGCTCCTATAGCAAAGAAAATAAACACTATATTACTAAGAAGTTTTAGGTAAAATATTTGACAAAAAACTATAGTTAGGTTTATGAAAATAAAACTTTAACACTCAAAAATTCTGGAACTACAAAATTAAAAAGAACAAAAAATTTTTTCAGTGATATTTTTCTAAAATCAGACATGAAAATAGGAGCATCTCACCATTTTCATCTTGACTGTGATTACCTATTTGTTTTTTGCTTGAGAAAATTTGCATATCATTTATACAGCAAAAGAATTACATGGTTACAGAACTGATGAGCAGTAATTGAAGTCATATAAATGTCATGAGTGGTCATTCACTTTATTTGAAATACAAGCAAAACAATGTGTTTCTATAACTTTCCTTATAGTAAGATTATGAGATATGAAAAGTTCTCACTGAAAAATGTAGAAACTCAAAGAAAGCAAAGTAAAAGCCACAAACACAGAAAATATAAAATATCTATTAATAGATATAGTTCTTTGAAATATAAGTGGATCTGTTCCATGCACACAAGAAAGAATAAGATGAAATAAAAGATTTATTTCATAGTTAAACATTACCAAATAGTTTATTATATAGAGAAATATTTAATATAAGAATTTTTGTCATCTTGCTTTCTAGAGAGAATTTAGGAACAATTATTACAATTGAATGACTAACAACCTGCCTATAGAATTTTATCATTCAAATATTTTGATCAGAATCAGAGGGAATAATAAGATCTATTATGTCCATTACAAGAATTATCACGATCACATAAATATCTTCTTGCATTACAATATAGCTTAATTATTGTTCTGTTATAAAGTAACAATTTCCATCTTTCTATATTCTGTGTGTGATAAAATTACTCAGTTAATACTTAAATTTTGGAAATTGCTACAGAAAAATATTTTAGTTTATTGTTTTATAGTTTCTCAATTTACAAATTAATACATTTCCTTGTTATTAATATTAATTTCCAAATTTCAAGAAGAAAAAGATTTGAGAATGTATTGTAATTACTGTCAAAATAATGCAAAAAATGAAATAAAATTTCAGAACTCCTACAAAGAATTCTTAGATAGCTTAAAGTTCAATTTTATATAAATAAATGTTTGTATAACCTGTTAATTTGTATTACTCTCTTATATAACCAATTGTCAATAGATAATTCTACAATAGTTAGCCACCTCACCATAACAAATAATTATTTTAGACATCTCTGAGATTTCATTCTAATATTAGATTTTTACACTGACAATGTTTGCATTTATTTTATTTCCATACCTACCAAGAACTGTACACTTATAGAAGGGAGTATCCAACCAATAAGAGCTAAGTTGTAGGTAATTCTGTCGTCAATACTAGGAAGGAATGAAATGATTAAGAGGATTTGGGAAAAAGCCAAAGGAGGATGTGTTGGCTAGTGAATTCCTACTGGAATAAACACATTCCAGGATTGATAACACATTTTAGAACAGCAGTATTAGTATCATGCTATGCAAGGTCTCTGATGATTGAAAAGGATAGCTAATGTAATAGAACACTTGTGCATGTTCCTGGCAATGCCCTGCCTGAGGAGGATGAAGCCACATTAAAGATAGAAATTTTCCAAGGAATCAGTTGGGCTTATACGCCCACAAACTCTGTTCAAAACTCACTAAACATATTTAGAAAGGAATCCTGAAGTACGTCCCAAATATATAACCAAAACTGTTATTTGTAGAATAAAATGTAAAGGGCAAAACAATAATTTTTGTAACTCAGGGAGTGTATATATTTATCTATTTGTATATCCCAAAATACACATTTTTATGTATATATACATTTTTACATTTGCTTTCTTCTGTAATATGATATAAAATGAGTTCTTGATTTAAGAGACATAATATTTTTTAATATTTCTCAATTTATTTTTTGCTCTATAAATTTATAGACATGGATATTTAGTCTTTTGTTGGTTACTACAAGAAAAGTATTTAATCACAGTTTTTTTTCTGGTTCTTTCATGTTTTTTTTTTCTTTTTTATTATGAATAAAGGAGTCACACTTTCTATCCTTGTATATCCTTATTCAAGGTCCCTTCTCCCTCCCACCACATCAGGTCACTCTCTCTGCTCAACATCTCCCCATCTTCTCCCCAGGATGGACAGGAGGTCTCAAGGTCCCAAAGTCTCATTATTGCTCAGTTCAGGCTTCACTCCTGGCAGATCCAGTTTTCTCCCCTCAACATCGAGACTGAGTCAGGTGTTCCTCTAGGGGGAGTGGGATCCAAGCTTTCAGTCCAAGGTGTTTCAGATCCCAAGCTGTTCAGTGGTTGTGCTTTGCAGCTTGGGCATGCTTTGCTTTTTTCTTTTTTGTTTAGAGTCCACTAATGAGTGAGTACATCCCCTGCTTATCTTTCTGGGTTTGTGATACCTCGCTCAGGTGGATATTCTCCAAATCCATCGATTTGCCTACAAATTTTAGGATATATTTTTTCATAGCTTCCCTATACTTAGGCTATAAAAATATTTTGCAATAAAAGTCCGTTGAATCTGGGAGTGTCTTCATTGTCTCATATATTAAAAAAAAACTGATAGGAGTAATACTTCCTAGGTGTAAAATCTCTCATTAATTCTGATTTCTCTGGATATACTCACTTTTGAACAGATATTACTTTGTTTCCTGCATACTTTCTACAAATTCCCTTATCACTGTCTTTGCTCTCTCTGCAAACTATAGCCCTACAAGTATTAACATTCTAATTGTAATCACATTAAAGAGTTAAAATAAATCTCATTATTTTTGGTGGTAGCTTGTATGTATTTCATTTCTTTGGGCTTTTCTTCTGTGAGATTATTGATTGCTTGTGGTTTCAAGTATCTGGGATTCTTAGGTTGGAGTCTTCTCTCTAATGATTTCTAAAGGGCTGGATTTGTACATATGTATTGTTTAAGTCTAACTGTGTCATGAGATATCTTGTTTACTAAATCTATGGTGATTGATAGTTTTGCTGCATATAGTAGTCTAGGTTTGCAACCATGCTCTTTCAGTGTCTGAATAACTTCTGAATAGAAACTTCTTGTTTTTATTGCTTCTACTGAATAGTCAGAAATTATTCTGGTGAGTCTACCTTTATATGTAAGTTGGCCCTTTTCTTTTGCAACTCTTAAAATCTTTTCCTTGTTCTGTATGTTTTGTGGCTTGACTATTATGTGGCAAGCAGACTTTTTTGGGAGGTTATATCTATTTGGTGATCTGTAAGCTTCCTCTGTCTTTATAAGCATTTCCTTCTTCAATTTAGGAAAGTTTTCTTCTATGTTTTCATGGAATACATTATCTGTGCCTTTGAGATGGTATTCTTATCCTTCTTCTATTTCTATTATTCCCAGTTTAGGTATTTTTGTGGTGTCCCAAATTTCCTGAACATTTTGTGTTATGGCCTTTTTGGTTTTAGTGTTTTCTTTGACTTATGTATCTATTTCCACTATTGAATCTTCCACTCCAGTGATTCTTTCTTCTATCTCTTGGATTCTGTTGGTTATGCTTGTGTCTGTAGTTCTAGCTCTTTTCTTTAGATTTTCTATTTCCTCCTTTCCCTCATTTTGTGCTTTTTATTGCCCCAATTACCAAAATTAAATCAACATAAGATTAAATCCCTAAACACACCCATAACCCTAAAGGAAATTGAAGGTGAGCTGTCATTAAAAGTCTTCCAACTAAAAAAAAAAACCCAGGTCCAAGTGGTTTCAGTTCAGAATTCTACCACACATTCAAAGAAGAACTACAACCAATTCTTCTCAAACTGTTTCACACAGTAGAAAATGAAAATTGCCAAAATCTTTTAATGAGGCCACAATTACCCTAATACCCAACCCATTTAAAGATACAACAAAGAAAGAGAATTATAGACCAATTTCCCTCATAAATATTGATTCAAAAATTCTAAACAAAATTCTGGCAAACCGTATACAAACACACATAAAGAAAATCATCCACCATGATCAAGTAGGCTTCATCCCAGAAATGCAGGGATGGTTCAACATATGAAAAACTGTAAATATCTTCCATCATATAAGCAGACTGAAGGGGAAAAAAAACACATGATCATATACTCAGATGCTGAAAAAGTCTGTGACAAAATACAACACACCATTATGATAAAAATATTGGAAAGATGAGGAATACAGGGGAAAAAATCTAAATATAATAAAGGTGATTTACAAGAAGCCGAATAATGGGTATGTACTTTGAAACATATCATATTAATTTAAAAAAATCTTATATTCAAACCACAACCACTGAACATCTTGGGATCTGAAACATCTTGAACCGGCACCTTGGAGCCCATTCCTACCAGAGCAACACCTGTCCCATTCTCGATGTTGGGGTGAGGATAGTGGATTTGCCTGGAGTGGATGCTGAACTAAGCCACCTTGGGACCTTGGGAACACCTGCCCTGCTGCAGAGTAGATAAGGAGATGGGGAGAAGAGAGCATGACTGTGAAGGGCGGGAAGGGGAAGGAAGTTTGAACAAGGGGATACATGGATGAAAATGAGATTTTATACATAATAAAAAAAGGAAAAAAATCCCTAAAACACTATACTGTAATAATTCAGACTGCTCACTTGGATGTTGTAGTGGGGTTCGTTGTCCATTTGTCTACTGTGACGATGCTGCAGATATGAACTAGATCTACCAGGTGCCATGTGCTTGTTCTATTCTGCAGATTAAACAACAGAATCCAGTAGACATATACTACATTCTCATCACTGATTTCTTCACTGTGACATACAGATTTTGTTGATAAAATTTCACCTTCAAGTCTGAAGAGTACAAATGAAATACAATAATGGAGTCTGTAATGTAGATACGTGCATCCGCCTTTGCCTCTCACGCAATTGAGGAGTTCATTAATTTTCAAACTAAGTGACTCTACCTTTAAGCCAATGGCAGATATCATGTAAAGTACTTTGTCATGACTGTAAAACACCTATTGTTTATTACCTTATGTACAAATTCTGCAAGTTAAAATAAGAAATTACATGAGATAGTACAGAAGTTGACATCTTCCAAAACTGAATTACATTAGCATCTCAATTGTTTAGTAGATATATTTTATATTTTATTGTATCTTCTCATAAGCCTTTTTTACCAAATGTTTAAGAATTTTTCTATATTTTTATTTATAAATTTTTAAAACTCATTTTACATCCCAAACACAGATACCCATCTCCTCCTTCCTCCTGCCCCATCCAAGCCTTCTCCTTGACGAACCCTCCTCCATAACTTCTTCCAAAATATTAAAGCCTCCCACGGGGAGTCATCAAAGCCTAGTACATTCAATTGAAGCAGGACCAAACTCTTCCCGTAGCATCAAATCTGTGAAAGGTGACTCTCTATAGATAATGGGTTCCCAAAAGGAAGGCAATGCAGCAGGAACAGATATGATGCCACTGCCCAGGGGCAATTTAAACAGACCAAGCTACACTTCTGTGTTCCTTATGCAGAGGGCCTAGCTGGTCTGATCCAGGCTCTATGCTGTAGATCAAGCATTTCTGAGTACCCACTAGCTTGGTGTAGTTGTCTGTTAGATTTTTACATTATGATCTTTACTCCCTTGCTCATAAAACCCCCTCTGATTGGACTCCTGGACATCATTGTGGTGCTTGGCTGTGGATCTTTGCATCTGCTTTAATTCAATACTGGATGAAGGCTCTGTGATAAAAGTTAAGGTACATACCAATCTGGTTACTGTGGTAGGTAGGTTTAGGTACTCTCTCAACTATTGCTAGTAGTCTAAGCTGGGGTCATTCTTGTGGATTCCAGGAAACGTCCCTAGCAGCAGGTTTTCCCTAACCCCATGATGTCTCCCTCTATCAACATATCTCTCCTACTCTGTCTCTGTTCCAGCTTGACCAACACAATTCCTAATGTGAACTTGAGATTTTTAATAAAATTCAATATTTTAGTTTTCATTGAGAAAAATATTTTTCATACACTATATTTAAATAGTATCTTATCATCTATAACTAAATATTTAATGTAAATTATAAGTTCTCTGGTAAATTTTTACTATGGAATTCTGGCAATTCTTATTGGAAAACATTCTTCTAAGATTGCTAAATTTGGGGTGAGGCTTCCAGTCTTGTCCCTTCAATTTGTTTGTGGTTTTGGGATGTGTCCTGAGCTTGCTTGTTGGTTTGTTTGATTTGAGATTCTATGTCATTTCTCTTTTACAAGTTTTTGCTTTGCTTTGTTTTGTTTTGGTTGTTGCTGAAATATGATTGATTTTAACTAGGGTAAGAGGAATTGGAAGGTTAATCTTTCAAATGTTCAGTGTTAAACTTGAGTTGACAGAACGGAAATGATTTCAATTGAGTGCTAGACAGAACCATGGATATGGGATGAATGGTTGAATCTGTTGGTGTAGTTGTACAGGCTGTGTTACTGGAGACATGCTTAGAAACTTGAGGATTGTATGAGTTTGTTGAGCATTTACCAGGCTAGGCCAGCAAATAGTCTGTCAACTGGCTTAATTCAGGCAGTCTAGAGGATTAAGTAGACTGTATTACCAGTACAGTGGAGTTGGAGGTTAAATAAGGTATAGAGTCTAACAGACTTACCACAGTGAGATGGTTTAAGGATGTGTAAACAGAGCAAATTCTGGCATTTGAAACAATGCAGGCAAACTAGTTCTGGGAATTTGGGAGAATGAAGAAAATGCTAGGTTCAAGAGAAATTACCAGGTAAGAATGAAGCATAGGATGTAGCACACTGTGCTAGTGTGAGCTGAAGCTTACACATGGCTAGGCTAGGGCCGGTCATATGCATACAATTGGGTCTGCTCACAAGATTTGTGATGAAGATCAAGGCTAGAGATTATGAACAATGTAGGTAAGGCATGTGATGTAGGATGTCTTTCTGTATGCTGTGAATTATCATTGGATAATAAAGGAACTGTTTTAGTCTATGCCAAGGCATCTTAGCAGCAGGCTGGAAATCAGAGCATAGATGAAGGAGAAGAAGAGAGAGATGCTGTGAGCTGCCAAGGAGAGAGAAAGATGTAAAGTAATTTAGGTAAGCCAAAAGCCATGTGGCCAAACATAGATTAGTAGAAATGGGTTAGGATGCAAAAACTGATCCATAGGCAAAACAGTATGTAAATATCACAGCTTTGTGTGTTTCTTTGGAACATTGTGGCTTCTAGTCAGGACCTCAGAAATAGGCAGAGCTAAGAAGCTGTAGGAGGGTCTGGACCTTAGGGATACACAGGCCAAAAATTTTATAGTACAAATCGTGTTCCTACTTGGGTCTTTTACACCCACATAAAGCTTAGGAAAGCTTAAAAAGTTTCTAGATTAAGGAAATGAAGTCCCAAACAGCTTCTGTGTTGTAAGCCTTGGTATACAATGGCCATTAATTGGCCTGTGGGCTTGATCTAAAAAATTTAGGGCTTGAGGAATACAGCTTAAGCTGTAAGAAGTCTCACAGCTACCACAGGTATAATCAAGAGTTTCATGTGACAGATTTAAAGTTAATGCTCTTATAGACAAAAGGAGAACAAAATCAAAGATGGCTTCTTAGGAGCAGTGTTTTTTGGAGGGGTCAGCTCTCTTTTATGGAGAGAAGTAGAGGGGTAGCTTTTTAAGAGAGGCTTTTTGACTCAGGCTTAGCAGCAAAAACCACCTCAAGGCTCTTTTAAGAGGCTTGACTGCCAAATACTTAAATAAAGTTTATAAGCAGTGGGCAGCGGTGCTCGACTTGGTGGCAATATGGACTCTCAAATTCCCCAGAGTGGTAATTGTGGCTCCTGCCAGTATCTGTGTTAAAAAGCTAAACTCTCTATGAAGCTAACCTAGGAGGTTGGTGGAGTCAGCTACTACAGCCAAACCTTTAATCCTAGTCATACCATGGCAGATTCAAGGTATGGTCAGAAACAGAAAAGGATAAGAGATATAGAGTAAAGACAGATTCAAAAACATCCTTGAAAATGTTTGCAATGTATTTAAAAATATAGGTAGGCTTAAGAGAATATTGATAAAGAAAAAAGAATAGAGAAAGTCCTTTAAAAATAATAGAGTAGAAAATAATAATAAGTAATCTAAAGATGGAAAGTACAAAGAGTGTCTGAATCCTTTATGTTATTGTCTCTAAGTTTTTTTTGTTGTTGTTTTTGCTTTTTTGTTTTCTTTTTTTGGCTGCTAAAATACATTGTGGTAAAACATTAGAAAGACCAAGTCTATCAAACACATGCATAGAATAAGAAGAAAAAACTTTGGGCTAATAATCTATACCAAATCTTCAGCATGAATGTAGAAGGAAGCATTTTGAAATTAAAGATACACCCTTAAAGATAAAAGAAACACACAGAACATAAAATAGATAATACCAGAAAAGAAGTTTATTGGAATAAAAGCACAGAATAACCAGCAGTGGAAAATGTACTGAAAGCTCCTAGAAAAAAAAAAAAAACTAAACAAAGCAAAACAAACAAACAAAAACAACCAAAACCACAAGTCACATATAAGGGAGAAAAATAAGAATAAAAGCTGATTGCTAACTGGAAACTAAAACCAGAGGAGCCTGGAGAACATCTTTCAAGTTCTGAAAAAAACATGTCTGCTAACTTAAAATATTATGCTCAGAAAATGTCTACTATTGTTGAGAAGAAAGAAATAATTCTATAATATTAATAACATTAAAGAAAAAATACAGAGGAAATAATATTATTTTCCACTTTAGTAATTCATATTACATTACAGATATTTAAATATATGAATGATTTCTTGAGATCTTTAAGAACAACAACATATAGATACCCATTGCTCAAGATAGAGTGTGTCTGTGTGTGTGCCTGTGTTTAAATTTGGAAATTTTATAGGAATTTACAATAGACCATTTGGATAAAAGAAAAAGGTAACTTTTTCATAATTAAAAAAATATCCATAATAATCCTAAAAGTGCAAAATTGTTTTTGACTAATTTAAAATGCTTTTAGGGCTTGAAGATGGCCTAGTGGTTAAATGTTTGTGGAACACGCAGTATGAGTGAATTCAAAATCTCAATAACCATAGTAGAGAACAATCTAGTAGAGCCATTCTTATTATTCAAGCTTCTGGTAAACAGACATAGGAGGTGCCTTAGGAAAGCTGGACAGTTTTATTAACCATGATATGTCCAGTTCCAGGTACATAGAATGCCCTACCTCAATGAATAATCTTGGAAATCATCATACAGGATATGATTTATCTAATAAATCATATGAAATTATTAACCAGACATTTAATACTTTGGACCTCCACATATAAGCATTTTGTAAATCAACTAACATGGAAAAATGAATGTAATATACACACAGACACACACACAATTGAGGCATTTGACGCATATATGTAAAGGAATTATTGGACTGTTTTCATGTTTTCCTGGCTTGACCTATTCAATGACAATCATTTTTAAAAATACATTGCTGTCTTTCACATTCATATAAACTACAGAATCAATTGGAAAACTTGTTTTTTTTTTTGGTTCTTTTCTTCAACAATTTCCAATTAAACAGAGTAACTTTAAGGAGCTAATTAAATATACATTTATTTTACTTTAGATGGAAGTGATTTTATTAAAAAGGTGGTGGATTTTTAATATTAACAACTATGAAAAAATAAACCTTAGAAACATATGAGAAAATATTTCTTTTGTAGGTCTTGAGATCTAATTGGAAGATTTTATTTGAGCAAGAATTTATAGTTTGAAAAGACTTTCAAGGGACTCAATTATGCACTTTCCCCATCAATACAACATTAGTACAGGGTTCCTGTGGCCTTTCATCCACTTTTATTGTAAATATTGAGTGAAGTTAGGGGAAAAAAACATTTCTTTGAGTGTTATTGCCACTGATAGCAAGAATGGATTGCCAGGTTTTCTTTTGTTAATAGAACAGAAGTAATTCTTTCCAACAATGACTTCATTTTAACTGTCTTTTCACACACCCCCACCCCCGGCCAGACCAGAAGCCTTAGATATTGTGACACAGAAAAAATTAAAAATTCTTCCAATCACAATTGGAACTATTTACCAATTATTCTTCAAGATTTCGTTACAGATGCTAGTTGATATGAAAAGCAAAAGCTGTCCTTACATGATTCACCGTATTCATAATGAGAAAATGACTATTTCACATCAAAAGAAATTATTCCATAGATTGACTTATATATGCAAAAGGAGACAGAAACTACAAGGTGTTTTAGAAGATGAGTCTCTTAAAGGGAAAGTTTTACTCTGCTTTTTTATAATCATATTTTATTTAATTAATATTTTTATTTATTTTACAAGTGAACCACAGTTTCCTCTTTTTTCTCTCCTTCTGTTTCCTCCCTTTTCCACCCCATCCACTCCACCTCCATCTCCATTCAGAAAAATATAGGACTCATATGGGCTTGAATCAAGCATCCTACATCAATTGATACAGGACTAATCTCCTCTCACTACTACAAATGTTTGGATAATTTCTGATTCAAATACTTACATGTCATAACTATTATATTGTATGTTTGGTGGTGCAAATAATAGCTTGTATTTCATACAAGTGGTGATATGTGGGGAAAATAATATGAGAGAGATTACATGCAATGCCATTGGTACTCTCTGTTTTATTAATCATAAGGACTTTATTAGCATCATCACCATTTTTATATTTACTTCACAATAATCATAATATTGTTATAATTTAGACAGGCCTTGATTATAGTTTCTTTCTTAAACATTCAGTATAAAATCATTCTACCATCATATTTGAAAGTACACCATGAGTCTTAAATATTTATCAACAAAGTTCAAACAATATTTGTTTATTACAATGGTCTAGATTTTTTTTTAATGAAGAAAAACACCAGGCAATATTCAAAATGACAGAAAGGTAGGAGTTTTAACAATCCATCACTGAATGAAATCTGACAGGTCATTTATTTATAATGACAATTGTAATGCACATGTTGTATAAAGCATATAGAATAGCTATTACTAGATAGTACTGTCAGCTGCAAAAATTTGAATATGTAGTTTCCACAAAGAAATCACCTAGTCAAAATGACTCAGGGAGAAAGTCCAGGAGATAGTTAAATGAGCAAGAATGGCTGCTCAGCAGCATGAGAATCTGAGTCCTAATCCACAAGACAAACATAGAAAACCATGCATGGTTATATGTGTCCACATGTTCAGAACTGCATAGCAGAAAGAGATGGATCTGAAAAACTCCTTGGTCAGGTTAGTAACCCTAGCTGAAACAAGCAGCTTCTTTTTCTTTAAGATTCTGTCTTAAGGGAGAAAGTGAGAAGTAACCTGAGGCCTTCTTTGGTTCTCTACATGTGGGTATGCAAATCCACACTCTCATATCCATGTTTCACAATACTATACACATACATACACACACATGCATATTGTTAGTTTCGCGCGTGGGGAGAGACACATACTCACTACTAGATGCCACACAAGCATTTATTTCAGAGAGTTACTGAGATGCAGGTACCCGGAGAAGAGCAGGAGAGAGGAGGGAGACAAAGGGAGAGAAGAGAGGGAAGAGAGGGAAGAGATAGAGGGCCTGTTGCGTGGCTTATTCTTTTTAAGACTAGGAGTGGGCACGGATCCACACAGCCACACATAGATGTGTGCCCTCCGTATCATGTGGACTTTACCATGTGGCTGCTACATGCCAGGAATTTTTATTTAACACATCAGTGCCATATTGGGTCTACCACGTGGTGTGAAACAGCAAGAGAAGCATATATAAAGAACATTTTTGTGGTGAAGAAAAATCTGGAAACTCATATCTGAGGCTATTTTATATTTAGAGGGATCTGAGCTTTGCAGGTGTGAGACTCCTATATTAAGTTTCAAGGAGAACTTTGTGGTTGCTTTGAAGTACTTGAAGCTAAAGGTTCTTATTGGTTTAGGACATTTACTATGGAACTACACAGTAATGTTACTCAGGGTACAATATAACACATATAAAATGAAATCTTGTGAAAAGCACAATCAGATTTTCTCTCCTGATATAATACAAAAGTGAACAGTGAGAATTCACCAAAGAACACATCAGAGTCTCTGTAGAAAACTGTAGAGACATTGGGTGAGCAGAGGGTATAATGAACCCAATGGTTGCTTTTCTTTAGCACAACATTTATGTTGGGCAATTTGATGTATATTTTTACACAAAGAATAGAGCAGAATGAGCCTCAAGTTTAAATTTTATTCAGGGACACTTCTATCCAAAATAATTCTTCTGAGCACTCCCAACAAAAAATCACAAAACTTTCAGACAAAATAAAATGAGCCACAAATACTTTCTATAAACTATATTAAATTAATATCTTCAAATATAAGAACAAAATGCACAAAATTGTAAATTTCCAAAACTTGAAAGAATTATAGAACATCTATTGCTTATTGAACAGTGGCTCTGTTTCAAATATTATGTACCAAGTCCTAATTTAATGCATGAATAAACACAAGAAATCATAAATCTTAAAACACTATATGAATCTGAGGCTATCAGTAATGCTAACTTACCAGTTTGAATTACAGTAAGCATTTCAAGAATGTATATTTCTACCCTTAGGATAAGCCAAGCATTCTCTCTCTCTCTCTCTATATATATATATGTATATATATACATATATATATGTGTGTGTGTGTATAGATGTACAAAAAACAGAATTTTAAAAAATGAATGAAGTTTGCAAATGCAAAAATATATATCATGTGGGACTTTAAGGATTTGATAAGCTCAGCTGAAAAATATTCTAAATAAGTAGGATGCTGTCTAGACAATGTAATGTATAATACTGAATGTGAAAATCAATACAGAAATATCAGAGTATAAAACAGGAAAGAGAAAAATAAAGGAAAATAAAAATTTTAACATTCTACAGCCAAATGTCCAACTGTTTTTTTAGAGGACATATCTAACATACTAATTTCAGTGGGTTTAGTCATTGAATTTATTGACATATGTCTGTTATTCCAGATAATTTGGAGCCTAGGCCAGAAAATGCAAGTTCTAATAATGCCTAATCTACAGTGCATGTTGAAGGCAGTGTAGTTGCTATATAGAGATCCTATTTCAAAGTAGAGTAAAAAAGAGCTGATGACATACCTTATTCCTAATAACACACACAAACCCCAGCACTGTATCCACAGACCAAGTATGAGTATATTAGTATTCTCTCCATAAATATGTATCAGTGAATTAAATTTGCCGTATCATATCAAGAAAATTGTATATATATACATATTTAAATATATTTTTACAGTAAATCTGAATTTATACAGAATATTTGAATATTAAATTGGAATAAAATGCAAATAACAATTATATACTTTTCTTACTGGTATTTTATGAAAGAAATTAATTAATGCTGGAAACTAATAATTAAATAAGATATATAATATTGAACACATAGTAATAAAACAAGTGCAAATGGCCTGCTTTGCAAAAAGTATTAACAAAACAATATAACAATATATTTAAAACCATTATTCCAGTAACATAAAAGAGAAAACTGTAATTACCAAAATACATAATGAAAATAGCACTATTATGTCTACAAGTATTACATACACAAATCATGCTGAACAATATTATGACAAGTATTTGACACACTGATGATGTGGTCATAAATAAAAACATGGTTGTTCCCTAGAACATTCTTAAAACTAATCCAGGAAGAAAATTGTAAATCTGTTATTTAAGATTGAAAATATCAGTGTATAATTCAAATATTCTCTGAAGGCTAAAAGAGCCAACAAATTCTATACAGTGCTGTATGCTTTCACACATCATAAATGTAAAGTAAAATATATCTTACATTTTCTACATAATCCAATATCATACATAACTTCAATTTATTTCCAAAAGACATATTCCCTTGCTTTCAAGCTTCACCAAGATATCATGAGGAAATCAATTGCTTTTCAATATCTCTAAAGAAATATTAAAACTTATCAGCAGGCAGGAGAGGTGGATGGCTCAGTAGTTAACATTACTATATACATGAATAAAATTCCCAGACCACATGTTCTGTTCTGCAACTCATAAAAAACTGGATCTGCCAGGAGTGGAGACTGAACTAAAAAAGATTGGGTCAGTGGGACCACGGGACTGTCTGTTGCCTTCCCAGGGAGGGGATGGGGAGTTGTGGAGACTAGAGAATGACCTGATGTGGTGGAAGGGGGAAGGGACCTTGAATAAGGATATACAATAATAGAAAGTGTGATTTCTGTGTTAATCATAATAATAATAAATCTATGAAATTAATAAAGCCACTATCAGAAAAAAGAAATTAAAACAAAAAAGATTTCACCTCTGGGGAATTTCATGCCCATTTCTGATCTCCATGGGGAACACACACACACACACACACACACACACACACCAAATCATAAAAAAAGCAGTGACATATAAGGCAGAATAAAACAACAACAAAAAACAGAGTATATTTGAGATACACACAAAATTCTCCACAGATAGCAGAGAAGTAAATAATGCTACTATGAGCAACAAAGCTGTCAATAATGTCTGGAGAAGTGGGTCTTTTGTGAAAACACGGCCTGACAGAACTAGGAGGCATTTGAAACCTGTTCTTTGTCATAAACTACTTCACCTATACTAACATCAAACAAAGATAATCATTGACCCCAAAAGATCAGTACAAACAAGGCTCCTTCCCAGTCAATTCTGAGCATCCAAAATCATGAAAGGATGCAGTTTCCATGGCTGACCCTGCATTTCCAACTGGAGAAGTTTCAATGGACTATCATTCTCTGCTTTAGTCTGGCCTCACTTCTCTTGAAAAATCTGTCATATTAATTTTTAGCTCCTGTCACCTCTAAGCAACTCATTGTCATAAACCTGTTATGGTTGGAAACATCTATAACCATCCATCATGTGGTGGAAGAAATTATAATAATTATTTTACTCTTTCGTACTCCAAAATTAAACTCTCCTTCAAAGATACTTTATTTTAATATTGCTAAATACATTTTTCCTTCTTTCATGGAAGGGTAGTGTGGTTTAGTTCATGGTTCCATGTCATGTGTAAGAACAATTAATGTTCTCTTTTTTTCTTCTAACAGCTACAATTAAATATTGTGATGAACTTAATATTTATTAAAGTCTTGCTTTTATATAATAGCAATTGAGAGTTTCTATTCGGTGTAAGAATTCCTGGCACATAGCAGCTATTTAGTAAATATGTTAGTCCAAAATGTATGGAGGGCATGCCCATAGGCATGATTATGTAACTCCATGCCTACCTGTTCTCTTATAAGGGGACACCATGTACAAGGTCCCTCTCTTTCTCTTCTACTTCTCTTTCCTTGTACTGCTTAGCAACTTTCCTGAATAAACTCTAGTGTGACAGATGGTAGTGTGTGTCTGCTCTCATGTGTAAAACCAACATTCAGGAATGATAAAAATATGCTTTTGTTTTGTGAAAACACTGTATTAGCGGTGTGTCTGAAATTTTGGTGTAAGGCAAAAACAGTTCCATCTTCAGTTTCTTTTACTGCTCTATGAGGTCTCTCTTTTTGAGTTTCTGGTATGATTTAGAAAAAGAAAAGAAAAAAAAAACTCCTGATAGTAGAAATGTTAAGTACCTGGAAAAGAAGCAAACTGTAAGTGAAGAAAATCATCAACTCTTACAGCCTGATATTTATGGCATGTTTTTTTTTTAAATGTATATAAGCAAAGCACTCCTGGGGCACTGATATGGCTGTAGAATATTTTAGAAGAAGGGAATAATCTATAAAAAATGGCTTTTAGGATTAAAAATCCAAGTCCAAAAAGTTGCACTTTAGTTTTCTATTTTAAATCTGCTATAAGAAAGAAGAAGCACTTTTAAACTAATGGGCACAAATAAAACTGCACTTTTAAGTACTTATCAATTCATGCTAGCAACACACATCATTCAGAAGTAGAGGAAAAAGGCATTTATACTAAGTTTGAAGCACTTTCTCAAATTTCATCCATTTTTATGAAGATGGAACTGTAAGCAATATTTATGTTTCCTTGAAATATTTCTGAACAGAATATTGTACATTTTTTATGTTGTTTTGAGACACGGCTTTACTGTGTAGCCCAGGGTGTTCTGTACCTCCCTTTCTAATTGAAACTAGATGTGAACTCACATATATATGCTTTTCTCAGGTTTGGAATATAGGATGGCTTGCAGTAATTATCACATTTTTTATTGAACTATATTCTTTACATTCTATATTTTCAGTTAGAGTGTATTTTCTTTTTTCTCAAAGTTTAAGTAATTGGAATTTGTGTTTGTATACAACATATATTTGAATGCATACACAATGTGCAATATTAAATTTAAAAAATTAGCCAGTTATGGCTAGGTTATAAAGATGACTCAAGAAGTGAAAATACTTGCTGTCATCTGCTGACCAGAGTTAAAGCCTTAGCCTGCACATACTAGGAGAATTGGATCCCATAAGGAAGCTAGGATATTTGGTGGTCTAATCTAGTTCTCATTGTTTTCCACTTTTTGTGCTGCACATGATTTTCTGATCCTTGTTTAATATCTAAATTACCCTTCATTTTATTATATTTTGCCATTTTTTAAAAGCTTCTATCATTTTTTATGTGTTTATTCATTCATTTACTGATTGACTTAGGTACCATTGAGCTCCCACTGACATGTAATTTACATTACTCATGATTTAAAACTAAAAATACACATAGGAGTGTGACTGTTTGGTTATTAAGTTCACAGGACATCAAAGCACCACACTATCATTATTAATCAATTGTAAACACATTAAAATATTACTTAGCCATAATTTCCTCCCAGAAGCCTTCTTAGCAGATTGAGCTATAAAACAACTTTTATCTCCAAGATATACATAGAGAACTCTTAGACCATTGACATTTAGTTATTTTACAATATCCCCTCCAGGAATATGATTTAAAGCAATACAACTATGAGTTGAATATCAATTATCTAAAATCAGTGAGCAGAATTTGGCCTTTTTATCTTGAGTTTTAAGGAAAGTCTGTTTGCTTTGCTTAAGATTTCTAGAGGTGGCCAGCTTTCTCATTCACATTCTCCTATCTCCTTCTTCTTTACTCATATTTCTATCTCCTCCAGGAAACAAATTTCCATTAGCACAACTGTATATACAGTATATCCATATAGGTGATTACTGAAGGAAACGTAATTTAAAGAGGAAGACTTGCTATTTTTTAATCTTTTTGTAACTATCATTGAAGATTATTTGGTTATAACATGATGTAATACAATTCCTTCAATTCTATCACATTTATAACATTTGCCATAGAAAGAAATGTTTCCAGTTTATAGGGTTGATATTGGAAACCACTGAGGACATTTCTATATCTTCAACAGTGTGTTGTTCCTATACTAATTGCTAATGTAGAAAAAAAAAATTAGTTTAGAGAGTAACATTCAGCAAGAGTAAGATTTAAAAACCAAATGAAACAAAAATATCAAAATCATGAAAGTCACCATTAGTTCCATACAGATTCACAACTGGAACTAGTGTAGAAATAAAGTGATAGTTGCATTTTCTGCCCTAACTGAAATACATATACCACAGTCTGTTTTCTATAGGTGCAGAGAATGTTGTGAGAGAAAAGAAGAAAAGATTGCAACAGTGTCTTCTGGCAGGAGCAGGACCATTAAACTTGCCTAATCACTGTAGCTGTGGCTTCCTGCAAAATATAGGACAAGGTCAAGCTATTCAACATTGTAGACTAGATCAGCGATTAGTCAGAAGGACTTATCTGTAATTGAGTGCCTCTTGTCATTGATGCTATACTGATGTGAGGAGAGAATCAGTGGTCTTTGAAATAGCAGAATACTCAAGCCAAAGTGCAAACATTCATACACCCATCAATATAAAGACAGCACTAATTGTACTCAGTGGGTTACAAAAAGACACAGAAAAAAGAATAGACAAAGAGTAAACATGAATTTAGGGAGAGGATATCAGAAGGATTGGGGGGAGTTGCAGGGAAGGTGAGAAATAGCATACAAATAGAGCACAGTCATGGTCATGGAATATAGTCATTATACATATATAATTATACATATACAATACCCAGTCATATATGTAATATATGTAATTTAAAAAGAAGGCCTTTGGAGCATTAATACGCATTGAGTCAAGGTTCTTTAAGAGATATTGTTCTTATGGATCATAATTAGGATAATTATTTTCTTTTGTTTAACTAAAAAGAAAACTCTTTATATTTTACATAAACTATAAAGTAGGGACATCTCATTTTTGGATGATGTGACTGGGGGGATAACTCTATTCCACTATGGTCCAAAGAGTCATTGACAACAAAATGTTCTCTTGCTTTCTCCAAACATTAATAATTGATAAAAACATCATATGTGCTCTGAAATCTCTAATCAAATATTCTTTATACTTATTTAAAAATATAATTTAACATTGGTAGGTAACAACAGGCTTCATGACTTATAACCCATGGCTGTTTCACAATGTAAAATTGTGTGACAAGCCAGGTTAATGACATATTTTAGGCCATCCTTCTCAGACTGAGAGAAAATTAAAGTGCTTTTATCTCTAGCATCATTGTTCAGGTAATATTTGTTCATATCAGTTAGTCACCCTGGATCCACAGATCTAGTTCTAGGCTAGTGTTCTCATGCAGATCTAGTCTGTAGAATGTTAGATATATTTGTTTGACTATGTAAAATACATGCTTCATTTCTAAGATATGTTATAATGTATTTATGCAGTTTTATATCTCTTTTGTAACCTGAACATTTTAACTTGAAAATCAACATAATTTTCATACCTCATCTCATTACCAAATCTACAATATATAATGCAAGTTCATTGTTCATAAATCCTTTGCAGCCTAGCATCAATATCTCTTTATTATGTAACTATATTAAATAATATTTGCTGCAGGCCAACAGGTCAACCTACACATAAATAATTCTCTGAAGGGAAGCTCGGTTGGCAAGGCCATGGGGTCCCAGACTTAGTCAGTTAATTTTGGTTTGTAATTTTTTCATGTGATACCACAATTCCTTTCTTAAAAAACTAGCAATGGAAATAGAAAAGATATCTAACAATGTGAAAGAGGTATGTGGCTCTATAGAGGATACATAAAGAATGTATCAGTGTGGAATGTGAATATGTAAAGACAAATTTTCTGAAAGTATTCCTTTAAGATAAAGTAAAAAGAAACTTACCAACACAGAATATTTCCTTATTTATCCCTCATATACAAAAATCTAGCCCTTGCACATTAAATTAAATTAAATTCATTTTTGCATACTCTGGGCTGTTTGAGGTTGGCCCTTTATATTATTACTCAATTTCAACCCCTGAGGCTATATTTTACTTGATACAAGGCTTGTAAAGCTTACGTACAGCTTTGGGTTTAGGTGTTCCCCTCAACACATGAAAGTGTCTGCAAACCTACCATTCTGAAGGCACACAGGAAAGTAAAAAGTCAACAGTCAAATTTGATACATCATAAACCTGGGATCCAAGAAAGATTGGCACAAAAGGAAACAAATAAATGATACAAGCAGTAGTAGTTGTTTAAATATTTTATTTTGTTTTTAGAAATAGAACTTTTATACATTTTGTAAATTAGTGATTCTTAAAATTTGGATAGTTATCCTAACATATACTTTCAACCTCAATTTTTGGATTCAAAGGCAGAATTATCTGGGCTTACTGGGTACCTTAGCCTACATCACAAAATAATGTTGAAAAAATAACTAGAAAAGTACTCAGTTACAGACTAGAACATGTACATTGATAAGACACTTAGATTTCATTATTCAATTTTAATAAGTCTATTTTAAAAACTTTTATGACTGTTTTTGCAATGCTTGCTCAAACTGAACATCTCACTTAACATCTCCATAAACAAATGTTATTTTTATTTGATTGTAGTTTTTATTTTTTACACTTACGATTTATAGATCTATCCCAAATTGATAGATGTCATTAGCCAATCTTTTTTTTTTTTTTTTTTTTCCTGAGACCGAGGCTCCCTGCCTTGGAACCCAGCAGGGTAGAAGCTGAGGGCAAAGGTCAGCTCCGAGTTTTCATTTTTTTAAATTTAATTTAATTTATTATTATTATTATGAACAAAGAAGTCACACTTTCTATTAGCCAATCTTAATGGACACTAAAGTCAAGTAGTACTTACAAATATCACAAGTCTACAAAATTGATGTTAGCTATAGTTGTACTGAAAGTCACCAGCAACCAGGAATCAAGCACCTACTTTTACAAAATGCTCTATACACAATACTCACATTACTCAAGTTTGATGATAATATATTGGAAATCATATTCACTTGCAGGAGTTACTTGATACAGCCACAATTTCAATTATTCTGTGATAATTACTTTCTCTGTTGAAGTGGCATAATTCCTTCTAAGATTCATTCTTTACTTTTTCTATAATTTTATAATAAAACCAAATTAAATTTTATTTATTTATTTATTTATTTAATTCATTTGCCAATAGAAGGTCTTGATTAGCTGGCCGGCAACGACCGTGAGTGATTGGGATCCCAGAGTAGCCTTGAGCTTTTCTCAGGGTGAGCTTTTAAGCATAGAAACAAAATCATGAATTGACCTGCTTCAATTAAAAAGAGGAAGCAGAACTACAGAAGTAAAAAAGCAAGGCTAGTACATTTGGAGACTTTCCTAGAAATGTGAACTCCAGTGGATTAGGTCTTTGTTTTAGTTTTGGCAGATGGTGCTGTCTATATACTGAGTTTATGGTACTTCCATCCTGAAGTCAGTTTAGCTAATGTCTGGAAGCCTGTTACAGAACCAAGTATTAAATCATTATTCCTTGAGTGGTGATGCTATTTTGGTAGGTTCTGAAAACTTAGGGAGATGGTATATATTTGGAGGAAGTACATATCTGTTTGTGTACCTTTAAAGATGTTTACCTTATCCCTAGTCCTTGTTTTTTGATTTTTTAAATTTATTTTTGACTAAAGTTTCATTTTTTTTTAATCCATGTATTCCCTCGTTCAAACTCCCTTTCCCCTCCCACTCCTCCCAGTCACTCTCTCTTTTTCCCCATCTCCTTATCTCCTCCCCAGCCTGGGCAGAAGGTCCCAAGGTCCAAAGGTGGCTTAGTTCCACATCCACTCTAGGCAAGTCTGATTTCCTCATCCTAATATCAAGACTGGTTTAGGTGTTCCTCTGGAGGGAATGGGCTCCAAGGTGCCAGTACAAGGTGCTTCAGACCCCAAGCTATTCAGTGGTTGTGGTTTGCAGTTTGGATGTGCTTTGCTTTTTGTTTAAAGTCCACTAATGAGTGAGTACATCCCGTGCTTATCTTTCTGAGTTTGTGATACCACGCTTAGGAGAATATTTTCCAAATGGTTTTCTTTATGGAACAAATGAGCATGCAAACATAAAATAATTCCTTCAATTTGTGCTATGCCTGACAAAAAATTAGCCTGTTTGTTTTATACGCTAGTATCCTCATGAATATGTTGAAAATATTGTAGCCAAAGGTCTATGACATGGGTAATATATGGTTCTGAGGAATTCTTCCCACCCATGATCCCACAGCTGACCACAAAATAATCACTCAGAGGCTAACATTAATCATAAACTGCTTAGTCCATGGCTCAGGCTCATCATAAACTAGCTCCCACAATTTAACCCAACCCATTTTTACCAGTCCGAGTATTGCCACATGGCTCTAAGCCTTCACTTCTTTTCCAGTACATCTTTCTTTCTCAACAGCAGCTACAGCATCTCCGTGACTCCACCCTCCTTTTTTAGGCTTGTATTCCCCACCTACATCTAAGCTGCCTTGCCATAGGCCAGAATAGTATCTTTATTTTTTTTGGAGGGGGGGTGGCAGGTCACACTCATGAGAATTGCCATTTATTCCCAAAGTTACTGCCAAAATCACCACCAAGGATTCACCAAGGGGTGCCAAGGGAACAAAGAGGCTCAAACACTGATTGGGCATTGTCAGGAGTTTGGAGGAAGGTGGAATGGGTGGGGGGAACCCAGCTCTCCCTCCACTATCTAATGCCACAGAAAATATCCTTCTCTAACTAGCTCCCCTCCCCATTCCTCATGTCCAGTTTTTTTTTTTTTTTTTTTTTTTATTTTTTATGAGGAGTTGTGTTGGGGACTCAGGAAGAGTGTGTAGTGTGAGTGGCCCCCAGGGAGAGGAAGGGCACTGGGGGCGGGTCCCCTGTTTCACATGCACTCACAACACTGATCCGGAGGGAACAGAAACTGGGGAAGCCAGCTGAACCAGGCGTTCCCTCCTACCCTGGATAACATTATCTTTATTAACAAATAGTAATAAAGTATATTCTGAGCATACAAAAACATCCCACATCAAAACATTAGTTTACATCAGCAAGATGCTCAATCAGAATAATTACTAAAAAGATAATTTATTTGTTGCGCTAGCTTTCCAGCATTAATGTGACAAAAATGTTAGAGAAAAATCCACTAATAAGCAGAAGCATTTGCTTTTACTTTTGTTTCAAGATTTGGGGGGGGAGGTGTACTGGAGAATAAACCACTTGTTCAAACAGTGAAATTAATAACAAAGCCCTTTTAGTACAGGGCTTTGGGGATGTTTCATATCCAAATCATGGCATACTGAATATTGTCAAATGATATTACAAAGTGGAAATGGTATGCTACAATATATACTTTATACGTTTTGTTTTACATTCTTTTCTGTCTTTTCTATTTCTGATAGTTACATGTTATGAAGAGTGACCTTGACACTAGAACGATATATAATCCTTTCTCTCTTCTTTACCACATTAGAAAACTTAGAGACCCTCATTTTTGTCTGAGTTCCTTCTCCAATGAAATGCAGAAAAGGGAAGCAAACAACAGCAATGGTAACAAAACAAAAGCTTCAACAAAGACTATTTTTTATAACCAATGCAGAATGAGATTTACATAGCTTGGAAAATTCAGTGGTTTTCTTTAGATGATGAAGTTTATAAAAAGGAAGAATGAAGGTTTATAGGAAGGGACCAGTGAGCACAATATGGCTTCTGTTGAGGGATTTATGATGTGTCCTTAGCATTTATGACAACATCATCTGTCACTGCCTGAGTCAATCTGAAGAATATGTTAGATACCTTTTGTTTCTTGTGAGCTTATCTATGTTCTTTTGAAATGTCAACTTTGAGATTTATACATCAGTTTTACTTCATATAATAAAAAAAGAATATTTTGTATTTATAAAGAATCTCACAAACAAAATTTTATTCATAATTTAGTTTGGAATAATCCATGTTCCATATTGAGCTATGTTGCAAATCTCTGACAAAATGATGATAACAAAATCAAAGAAGTACAAAAACTGAAGAATGGAAGATTTCATAAATAAGAATGCATCTCAATATTTAATGTTGCCATTGCCATATTATTTTTGGCAGCATCCCATTTAAATTTACAAAGACCTACTTCTGTTTTAAGCATCCCATTTAATTTCATGTAGATTTAGTTTTGTTACAGGTGCTGTATTTAAAATAAACAAGCAAACAAACAAAAAACTTTACTAATAGTTCTTCTTTTCCTCCAGTATTATGTGTTTGTCAAATAAGTGTCAGAACAGCTACAGACTATAAATAGAAAACTGCATAAGGAACAATACACATGGGCCATCTCAAAATTAATTTTAGATGGTAGTGATAAATCATAACATAATAATACTATTCATGACATTAAAATCTCTTTAAATGCTTTAATTTTAAGTGTATGAGTGATTGCCTGCATATATATGTGCAGAGATAAGAAAGTTTAAGATTTCTTAGAACTAGAATTATAAATGATTTTAAGTCATCATGTATGTACAGAGAACTGAAGCTCAGTTCACTGCAAGGCATTAAATATTTTTAACCACTGAATTATCTTTTCAGTAAATGAAATATTATTTTTTAATCCAAAATATCAGATAATAAACAAAAATTATAATTCTATCAGTTTTATAGAACATAATGCTATTTTAACAGGGAAAAATTTTATTATAAAATTCTCAATAAATTCATAACAGGTATCCTAAAATAAATCATGTATTTTAGTCCAAGTTAAATGAAAATAATATAGTCTAAAATGGGTGTATAATATCATATTTGTATATTTTTATAAATTACAAGATTAGTATCTGACTCTTGTACTTATTCCATTTACAAGAGAAAAAAGAAAAAAGAAAAAAAGGAAGAGAAAAAAGAAAAGGAGGAGGACAATGAGGAAAAGAAAGGGGAGGAGGAGGAGAAGAAGAAGAGAAAAATGCTTCACGAAATCAAGGATTAAGGACAATTTCTTAAGCTTGGTATTTTTATTCATTCTTCTTACTATTAGTGTGATCTTAAGACTTTAGTTATTTAAGTATTTCAGAAGCCCAAGTACAGGGTTAACTATGTTAATCTTTCCATTTTGCCAGTTAATTATCTTAATCTTACTTAATCCTTTATTAATGTGCACATTTGAAATAATCTAGTCCCTAATTTATTTAAAATTAAAGAAGGGTGAGGTAGTGTGTTATTAAACCAGTGAGAATATTTTACTTTTTGCAAAAAGAATTTAAGAAAATATTTGGAGAGACATCTTTTTCTAACCCTTACATAATAAGTATCTCTCTCCCTGGGTAATCAAGAAGGTATTTAGAAGTTGAACCTTTCTCATCCAAAATGATTAAAGTGGAGATCAACTATTCACTCCTCTGGGAGCATTTATATTAACATTAAAATTACATTTTAAAATGCTATGCCCTCATTTACCAAGTTAAATCAATGTGCCTGCTTTGTCCCTGATGGCCAGCAGAAGTGCAGAAATGCAATTTTAGGAGTGAAAAAAACCTCTGTAAACAATATCCATTTCCAAATTCAAGAAGGAAAAAGGAAATGAAAATAAATAAGAGGGTAGGTAACTTTTACATTTTTTAATCACTTCTATGTAAAATAAGCTACCGGCTTCTCAGTTAACAGCTAAAACTGGGCAAATGAATTTTAGTTTCCCTAAATCTTAGTACAAAATTGTTTGATAAATATGAATATGATATGTATATATCTATAACTGTCTAAATATAAGATCTATTGTACTTACATCTAATTTTCAAGACTGAGAAATAAGGTAATTAAAGAGTAAAAACAAAAACACTAAATATGTTTCTTGTTATGAAATCTGTTAACTGTAGCCAGATTTAATAAGAGAAATATGGTAGTGAAGTTGGGCTTAATAAGGAATTAGAGTGTGCTGTAGACCAATACGCTAGCCAATATCTGTATCTTTCAAAAGTTGCAAAACAAGCCATAGATCAAGAAATTGTGGCATCCTAGGTCTGTACACAATTGTAAAACTTCTAGGGCTAAAAATATCAGTACCTGTGGTCTGCAAGCAGATTCTTATCATAAGAGGCACAGCCTGAAACTACCCTCACTCATTTACTAATTGTTGCTAATATCTGTAAAGCATAAGCTGCCTAAGACCAAAAATGTGAACTAAGACATTTACATGAAAAGAAACCATGTCATGTTTGCCTTTGGAGGGCTAGTGTGCAGGTCATTAGTTGTTTTACATATATTTGAAAGGATTGTTTAATCAGTATACATTGTTAAGAAGTAAGATATCTAAGATTAGAAGTTTTTTTTTTTTTTAAAAAAAAAAAAATCAGATTCATGACTAGAATCTGATAAGCAAGTAAAGAAAACTTCTTGGATGATAAAATACATCAGCTCATGGCATAGAAGCAAGTAATTTCAGGAAGAATTGAAGTTAGTAATATCTTTGAGTGATAATTTTGCATTATGTGATGATTTTCTTTGGGATTTGTCCATATAAGATAAATGATTCTCCTATTCCATCAGGAATGACACTTTCTCCCATCATATTTATAGTTTTGTTTGCATAATGAATACAAAAGCAATATTCCAAATTGTTTTCAGTAAATGTTAATGGAAAAGATAAAACATATTTTGTTTCAGGAACATGACTAATACAGTTTTTAGCTTTGGTATTACATAAGGATTCAAAACATGACTATAAACTAGCATTTATGTACTATTTGCCTGGAAGCTGAATGTTAAGCTATGTGTTGCCTCAGAACATTCTAGAAGGTGAAAAGATTATATCTAGAATCCTTTTCTAAAGTCTGTAGTTGAGCATGGACTTCAGTTTTATGCTATTGGTAGGTTGCAGGTCATTAAGAAGTATTGTCTAGTGAGGAAGTTAGATATTGGAATGTGCTCTGAGCTATCTTGTTATTAGCTACCATGACATTATTGGCCTCCTCTACTTTGTATTTCTATTGTAAATGACTACCAGAAAGTAGCAGCCTCAAAAATTGATTGAAACCTCAAAAACAGCTCAAATAAGTCTTTCCTCCAAATGAGTTGATGGTGTCAGAGCTTTCCTTATAGAACTGGAAAACATACAGTGTGCTCACTACATACATATGTCATAGGTAGGCCTTTGCCAGTCAGAAGCCTGGGATTCTGCTGTATGTATTGCTATGTATCATGGGTAGGCAAGAAGTGGTTGTTCATTTGCTGGTCTTAGGCAGCTTATGCCTTACAGATATTAGCAACAATTAGTAAATGAGTGAGGGTAGTTTCAGGCTGTGCCTTTTATGATAAGAATCTGCTTGCAGACCACAGGTACTGGTATTTTTAGCCCTAGAAGTTTTACAATTGTGTACAGACCTAGGATGCCACAATTTCTTGATCTATGGCTTGTTTTGCTACTTTTGAAAGATACAGATATTGGAAATTACCAGTTGTTAATAGGGAACAGCAGTATGTACCACTAAACCTTATTTACTAAACTTATGCTGAATATTTCTGTTGTCAAGCAGCTTTTTCACAGATAAGCCTTTTTGGCTAAGTCTTTCTCTTTTACTCAGTCCCTATCTACAGCTCCTCACTACCTGCCTAAATCTTTTTGTCCCCAGTATTCCTTCTAGAGACTTTTATTTCACTTAAAATCTATTATTACTGCCTACCTAAGTACAAGCTCACACATAATACAAACTTTGTTCCCTATACTCCGTATTAAACACACAAAAAACAAAAATGAGAACTAAGACATTTACATAAAAAGAAACCATGTAATGTTTGCCTTTGGAGGGCTAGATGACCTCAGTCAGAAGAATATTTTCCTGATTCCAACCACTTAACTGGAATTTTCATAATTAATAATCTTTTATAGATAAATAATATCCTTTTATTTAATATATTTATTATTCATTCATCAGATGAATATTTATGCCCATAATTTTTTAGGTCTTGTGAACTACATAGAAATAAAACCAGTTGTAGTGAGTTATAAAGCTCTTTGGTTACTTTTCTTTCTGCTAGTAATATATCTTGATCAGTTTTTCCTAGATAGCATGTTTTATAAATCATCCTTGTAAAATTTAATTTGATTTTGTTTTTTTTTAATTTCTGCAAGAATTTATTACATATGTGATACTACATTTGCTATTTTCACATCACTCTGGTGAATAAAACTGTGGAAATGAATATGACTCTGTGGCCAGTTTAAACAGAAGGTAGGGGCAAAGATCAAGCTGTAGATCTAAACATTTTACAGAATAATGTCTTTCAGGAGCTGGAACAGGATTTGGCTAAGATAAAAAGAGAAGTTGTGTCTAATTAGAAGAAATATTTCTATATCTAAGAGGATTTTCTTTCTGAATCAGACAAGGCTCTTTGGAAATCTGAATAATCATCAGAGAGATATAAACCATTGGGTAAGAAGATGAAAGCAGTTTGCATTTGTCACATTAATAAGACTAACAAAAAAAGAGTCTCTCCTAAGTCTTGATCTTTCTCTCTCAAAGTCTGACATTCAGTTCCACCAAGTTTTTCAGACATGCTTTAGGATAGATAGATGACAGGGGACCTAGATTACCACTATTTGGCTTCTATTCTACTTCTTTCTTCTATGACACATTCTCTGCATGTATATAATGTATATCTATCCATACTTATTTGTACAATAATCAGTAATTCAAAAAACTGAGGAAAGAAAAGTAGAATAAATTATAAGATATTTGAGAAAAAAAGAAACCAAAAAATAACAGATCATTATTAAAAGAAAATTAGACTTTCCAGTAGAGATCAACAATGATTCTGTTCTACTAACAGCATTTAGAAGACACTGTCAAAGCTTGACACTAAGGCGTAGTGGACTACCTTAACTATAGTGTCAATCATCATCAATGACTTTAAGATTGAAACCATTGATAAAATGAATGCAAACAAAGCTCAAAAATTTAAATGAACTTTGCTTTTGGGACGACCCTGAATAATATACTATTCAGATTTATTACAAACTATGATAGTAGAGATAAAGTGACAGCTCAATTGTTAAGAGCATTTGAGGCTCTATCAAGGCACCAGAATTAATTTTTAATACTCTTTCATTGGGAAAATTCACAAGTGACTCCAAATTTAACACTAGCAGTTTTGATATCTTCTGGCATCCACAGTTCATTCATCCACGTTCATGCATACTACAGAATATACTATAGAAACAAAAACATTAGTAAAATATTTTAATGTATTGATTATATTTATAATTTTCTTGTCTTTTTTTTTGGATCAGGTGCCCAGTATGTATTCAAGTTGTCTTCATACCTGTGATTCCCTCAGTCTAGTCTTCTGATAGATTATAGTTTTACAACATGACACAGAACCTCATTATCATAATTCTTGACAAAAGTTCAATCAAGAGCTGTATTTCTTATATGTAGGTGATATTAAGTAATATAATACATATATCATATATATATATATACACACATTTATATTCTTGCAACAATAATACAAAAAATACATTTTTGAAATAACAAGGAAAAGATATGTGATGGCTTTGAAGGTAGAAAAGTGAACACAAGATGATGTAAAAGATTTGTGGTATCAAGTTGAGTTCTACTTCCACTTGATGTGTCATGCTTTATTGACATCCATAGAAGATTTGCCCCTTTCTGAACAGAAACAGGAGAAGTGGATTGGGGTAGGAGGTTGAGGATGGACTGGGAGAAAATAGAAAGTAAACTGCAGTGAGGATGTAAGAAAGATAAATTTATTTAATAATCATAATAAAATATCAAAAACAAGAAAAGGGAATTCTGTTTAAATATTACAATCAAGTTTTGTGTTCATCACTGGCAAAATCACCACATATGTTCAACTTTTAGTATTGAAACCTTGGCTATCATCCGATGAAAGAAGATGAATGGTTTATCACAGACAGACCCTTTCATGGACTCATAAGCAAGTAAAGAAGGAAAGAGTTTATTAATTATTCTGAGATGAACAACAAGTATATATGCTAAATAAAATAAGTATAGATTTTCTTCTACATATCTCAGCTGAAGTGTTTTGCTACTTTCACTTGATCATTATAATGTGAGGAATAAAACACATAAGCAGTTATGTTCATGTGAGAGATCTTTTTTATTTCTTTTTATTCCTTTAGGATAACTACAGGGCTTATACACACACACACACACACACACACACACACACACACATTTCAAGTTTTACCTACACTTATTTATCTGGAAGAAAACTTTCATTTTACATTTTGACATTTAACATTGAGCCATTTTGTTCTTTGCAAACAAATTAAAAATATAGCAATAGTTAGTATTTGCACTGTTCCTGCAAACTTTAATGCAGATTATTCAGAACAATGGAAAGTGCTAACTTTTCAAGATGATGGTAATTTAGAATCCATCAGTGTGTTAGTCAATTGTGTTTTCTCTATGGTGAGTCTTGTTTAGCACACTGTTTTGTAAATCATTATCTATCATCAGAGCTTCCAATTGCTCCCGCTGTTTTGACACTTGAGTGTACTCATTCTGACTAGAGTTGCCATGCTAAAATTCAGTTTCGTATATTTATATATTGCAAAAGTCCTGACTGTTCATAATTGTTGATCCTGTTGCTTAGTTCCATAAGTACTTAAACTATGAGTATGCTATTGGCCATTAGTAAATTTTCTGCACATTTGAAATACAGTCCTAATTTTTAAATAAAATAAGCCTTTTTATGGTTAGTTATGTGTTGATAAAGAACTTACCATACACAGGTGAAGCTGTGGGATCCCAAGTGCTATAATTAAAGATGTGTGCCACCATTACATGGATCTTTTCTATTTTTGGACTGGATTAATCTTATGTAGCCAGTGTGTCGTTGAACCCACAGAGATCCAGAAGGCTATCTGCCTGTGACTTCTATGATTAAAGGTGTTTGTCACCATTGCCTGACTACTTTGTCTAACTCTGTGGCTGGCTCTGTCTTCTGCTCTTTATGATAGAACTATTACCATCTTTCCCCACATCAAAGAAATTTTATTCACCAATCAGTAGAACAGATGCAGAGACCCATATTCACACATTAGGCAGATCTCAGGGAATCCTGTAGAATAGGAGAAGAAAGGATTGTAGGAGTCACAGGAGGGGGCAAGGACATCATATGAAAAACCAGAGAATCAGTTAACCAAAGTTTACAAGAGCTTACAGAAAATTACTCAACAATCAGCAAGTCTGCATGGGACTAACCCAGGAACTCTGCAAGTATGTTTTGATTAAATATTTTGTCTTCTTGTAGGACTCCTTGAAGTGAAAGCAGGGACTGTCTCTGACACTGATACCTGCTTTTGAAATCCATACGCCCTACTTCATTGCCTCGTTCATCCTTAATATAAGAGAAAGAGCCTAGTATTACTGCAAATTCGCATGCCTCAGTTGGCTGATATCCATAAGAGGGCTGCCTGTATGTGAAGAGTAACAGTAGAGAAGATATAGATGAAGGCAAAGAAGAGGAGAGGTGGAGTAAGAGTTTAAAAGTGAGGAGATGGTTGAGATATAAAAATAAATACAAAGAGGCCCAATATATTCAATGAAAAAAAGATAGTATATTTAACAAATGGTGTTGGCAAGCTGGATGGAAGTGTGTAGAAAAATGCAAATAGATTCAAGCCTGACACACTGCACAAAACTCAAATCCAAGTGGATCAAAGACCTAAACTTAAACCCAGACACTTTAAACTTGATAGAAAAGTAAGTGGGAAATACACTTCTACGAATTGGCACAGGCGACCGCTTCCTAAATATAACACCAGTGGCACAGACACTAAGACCAACAATCAGTAAGTGGGATCTCCTGAAGCTAAGAAGCTTCTGTAAAGCCAAGGACACTGTCAATAGGACAAAAAGACAGCCTACAGAATGGGAAAAGATTTTCACAAACCCTACAAGTGATAGAGGACTGATCTCTAAGATATATACAGAACTCAAGAATCTAGAGCCCAAAACCTTGAATAACCCAATCAAAAAATGGGGTTCAGATCTAAAAAGGGAATTCTCAACAGAAGAATTACAAATGGCTGAAAGGCACTTGAAAAAGTGCTCATCATCTTTAGCCATCAAAGAAATGCAAATCAAAAAAACTTTGAGATACCATCTGACACCTGTTAGATTGGCTAAGATAAAAGACACAGAGGACAGCCTATGTTGGAGAGGATGCGGATCAAGGGGAACACTCCTCCATTGTTGGTGGGAGTGTAAGCTTGTTCAGCCACTTTGGAAATCAATATGGCGGTTTCTCAGAAAATTGAGAATCAATCTCCCCAAGGACCCAGCAATACCACTACTGGGTATATACCCTAAAGAGGCACAGTCACACTCCAAAGGCATTAGCTCAACTATGTTCATAGCAGGGTTATTTGTAATAGCAAGAACCTGGAAACAACCTAGATGTCCCTCAACTGAAGAATGGATTAACAAACTGTGGTACATCTACACAATGGAGTACTACTCAGCAGTAAGAAAAAATGATATCCTAAAATTTACAGGCAAATAAATGGATTTGGAGAATATCCTCCTGAATGAGATATCACAAACTCAGAAAGATAAGCAGGGAATGTATTCACTCATTAGTGGACACAAACAAACAAACAAACAAACAAGAAAAAAGCAAAGAATGCCCAAGCTGCAAACCACAACCACTGAACAGCTTGGGATCAGAAATACACTGAACTGACTCCTTGGATCCCACTTCCCCTAGAGGAACACCTGACTAACTCTTGAGGGAGAGGGGAGATAATGGCATCTGCCAGGAGTGGATACTGACCTAAGCAATATTGGGGCAGTGGGACCATGGGACTGCCTGCTGCCTTCCCAGTGGTGGAATGGGGATGTGTGGAGAAGAATGAATGACCTGATGTGGTGGGAGGGGGGAAGGGACCTTCAATAAAGATATACAAGGTTAGAAAGTGTGACTTCTTTGTTAATAATAATAATAATAATAATAATTACAAAAAGTAAATAACAGCAAGAAGAATGTTTTAGCTCTATCTGAGAAGCTACTTAAGCTACAACTACTGCTGGATAGAAAGTTATTTCCTTTGTGTCAATGTTAGTCTGCTTATTTTTTTGTAAGTTGACCATGTCTGAATAAATAACCATCCAGTCACATATGTATGGGTAGCATCTGAACTTACTAGGTATTAAAACATAAAAGTGCATTAAATTTAGAAGTATAATATTAAGAAACTAAAAAAATATAGTTAGGCATAACTATCAAACTTATGGTCATATTAGTTACATTTTCAAGATCATACAGAGATATAATTCATATAGGAAATCTTCAAACATTTCAGAACCCTACAGTATATGATATTTAAAATGTTTTAAGAACTTTGACTTTTCTTGACGTGTCTATTACATCTGGCACCATTCTACTTCAATAAAAGATGATTGGCATCAAAGAAACTCCATACTGAGTTGTTTTTCCTTTATGGCAAAAAAAGAAAATTTGACCAAGAAACTGTCCTTGCCTCAACTGATGACAGTATGCAGTCTAAATGAAAGAAACACAAAAAAAGTGACTGGCAAACTTTGCCAAGACAGGGTAGGACAGGTCTTCAAAATTTCCTGCTTTACTAAATGTCTGTCATATGAGATGTTCTAGGCCTGCAAACTAAAAATGAATGCCGTACATTCCAGAAGAACTTAGAGAGACTGTCTAGGCACCCAGATATCTATGTAGTTAGGTAGTATTTTACTCTCCTGGGGTCTTTTGTTCTGTTTTGTGCTTTTAATTTAATTTAATGTTATTTTTTTACATGAAAAAAGACTTTATTTTCTAAAAAAATATAATAAAATAGAGTGACAAGAACAAAAAATAAGTGTAACAATGCCATTGTGTAGAATGAATAGTGCTGAGAAAAAATGAACAGCAGAAAAGTATATGAAATATAAACTTTAGATACTAAACTGTTTAGTGGTTGTGGTTTGCAACTGGGTTTTCTTTACTTCTTCTTTTTAAGTCCACTAATGAATGGGTACATCCCCTGCTTATCTTTCTGGGTTTGTGATACCTCGCTTAGGAGAATATTCTCCAATTTCATCCACTTGCCTGTGAATTTTGGTATATCATTTTTTCTCATTGCTGAGTAGTCCTCCATTGTGTAGATATACCATAGTTTGTTAATCCATTCTTCAGTTGAGGAACACCTAGGTTGTTTCCAGGTTCTTGCTATTATGAATAAGGCTGCTATACACATAGTTATGTTTTGGGGTGCAAATGTGCTTCTTTAGGGTATATTGCTGGTTCCTTGGGATTAGTGATTCCTAGTTTTCTGAGAAAGACTGCACTCCACAGTGGCTGAACAAGCTTACACTCCTAACAACAATAGAGGAATGTTCCCCTTGATCTGCAACCTTTCCAGCATAGTTTGTCACCTGGTCTTTTATCTTAGCCAATCTGACAGGTGTCAGGTGGTATCTCAAAGTTCTTTTGATTTGCATTTCTCTGATGTCTAAAGATATTGAGCACTTTTTCAAGTGCCTTTCAGCCATTTGTAATTCTTCTGCTGAGAAATTTCCATTTAGTTCTGAACCCCATTTTTCATTGGGTTATTTAGGGTTTTGGTCTCTAGTTTCTTGAGTTCTCTATATATTTTAAAGGGCAGTCATCTGTCACTTGTAGGATTGGTAAAAATCTATTTCCATTTTGTAGGTTGTCATTTTGTCCTATTGACAGTGTCCTTGCCCTTACAGAAGCTTCTCAGTTTCAAGAGGTCCCACTTATTGATTGTTGTTCTTAGTGTCTGTGCCATTGGTGTTATATTTAGGAAGTGGTCACCTGTGCCAAGTCGTTGTAGGGTATTTCCCACTTTCTTTACTATCAAGTTCAGTGTAGCTGGGTTTATGTTGACATCTTTAATCTACTTAGATATGAGTTTTTATGCAGGGTGATAGGTTTGGATCTATTTGCATTTTCTCACTCTACCATCCAGTTATGCCAACACCTTTTGTTGAAGATAGTACCTTTTTTCCACTGAATATTTTTGGTCTCTTTTTTAAAAAATTCAAGTGTTCATAGGTTTTTGGGTAAATGTTGGATCTTCATGGAGTTAAAATTTAGATATTTAATATTTTTCTTAGTTATAATAAAAGAAAAATTAGATATACTGAGTCACAAATATAAAATAGATTATAGAATACTTTTTCTAATTCTGTCAAACACAAATGAACCAAATATTCTAATTGTATTTCTACTTGATAATTGCTTTTGTTGTATATAAACTTACAATGTTAAAGTTAAAACACTCCTTTTTAAATAAGAAAAGGAGAGAAATGTGAAATATTCCTTTACATTTTTTAACATATTGTCACTCTGATTGGTTTAATAAACAAGCTGACTATTCAATAGCTGAACAGATTAAGGTTACAGAGCAAAGGATGACAAGATATAAATGCTAAAATTTAATAGATATTTTTGTTTTCACAACATCATTATATCTATCTATTTATATATATATGTATATATATGCACACATATTTGTAGTATGAATATATATGTTTACATAAGCATATATTTTAGCTATCAGTAATTATATATTTATTCATATAAAAATATGATTTAAGTAGTTTATGCTTTTACACATGTAATAGATTGAAATGATTTTACTATTTATAGAGATGCTTATTTTGGAACATATTAAATGATAAATATTAAAATTATTTATAATTATAACAAAGATGAAAGCACATATAGATTTTAAATTTAATATTTTTGATGTTTCATTATAAATATAACACAGTGAAGCAAAGTTTCTCAAGTATTTCAGAAGAATTCTTTTCTTTTATGACATGAGCAATTATAATGTAGGCAAAATACATATAATTTAATATGAATTTTCATGGGCTTGCAATAGAAGAAACAACTAATTTTGATAAGTAAAGGCTGACATTTATGGCAGTATTTCCTCACTCATCTTTGTGCCTATTGGAAACTGATGTTGCTTTTAACTTTGAGTACTATCACCCAGAATGTAGGAAAAAAAAAAAAAACAAAACAAAAAACAAAAAAAAAAAAAAACAAAAAAAACGCTTATGGTAAGGGAAATACAGTGAAAATTTAAAATTTGATTTATCATTAGAGGAGATATTGAAAAAATAATAATAATTTAAAAAGTCATACTCAAAGTATTGACATGGAGAATTCGATTCTATTGATTGTGAATTGAATTACAATGTGAAAGAATACAAGAAAAAAATTTCAATATAAACTTTTCCATAGCAGTATATATCTTAAAACATCCTAATACTTTTGACAGGATTACTGTGCTAATTTAAAACTGATTTGTTGCTTAGTGATCAGGTTAAAGAAAGTCATTATTTTGATGTGTTTGTTAAAATTTTCTTCACTATTTTTTTTAATAAGATGGCATACAGACTACAATTCCTACTATAATTTTTCTTTAATATTAAACTGCTTATGAGTTTTCTTCATGTAAGCTTTTAATCTAGATCTAATTTCAATAGCCTTTACAGATATCTACGTTTTTTCAGACAACAACATATTGCATTGTCTTAGTTAGGGTTACTATTGCTAGAATCAAAACCCACTACCAAAGCAAGTTTGGAAGGAGTTTATTTGGTTCATGTGTCCCCATCACTGTTCACTATCTAAGGAGGTCAGGACAAGTACTCAACAGGGCAGAAACCTGGAGTCAGGACCAAATACAGAGTCTATCGAAGACTATTACCTACTGGATTGTTTCTCCTGGCTTGCCTGCTAGCTTTTGTAATGTAAATTCTACTTGTTATTAAATAAAAACTGAAAACCAGATATTGGGAAAAAGGCTGGAATATCAGAGAGAGGAAACAGATTACAGTCAATTCTCACCTAGCCAACTTCTCAGGGTATAAGCTACCTTCCCAAGTCCTCAGCCTGGCTCATTGCTTCAACAGAATCTCATAGGGTCTGCCTACGTCTCCTTAAATACCTTTTTTACCCAGTTCCTTCAGTTCTGGGTTCAATTCTGCATCATAATTATAGAGTTAGGACTAAAGATGTGAACCCCTACTGTTTGGTAGTTAGGCCTCAAAACTCACAGAAACAGAGAAAGATCTCTGTCTCTGGAGTTATGTGATTAAAGGTGCAGGCAACCAATTGGTTATTTATTGTGCTGTGATTAAAGGCATCTCTGACCCTCATGGCTTCACTGTGGGTGAATCTGTTCTCTGATATTCCAGACTGGTTTTATTAATTGTTAAATATATGACCAGTGGCTTTCATATAGATCAGAGAATCACCAGCCCAGGGACAGTAGCATCACCAGTCTTCTGAGCCCCTTGACATCAATAACTACTTATAAAAAATGCCCTAAAAAACATGCTTGTACTCAGATTTTAATGAAGACTTTTTTTTCATGTTGAAGCTTTCTTCTGTCAGGTGACTTTAAATTGTGTCAATTTGACATAAAATCAGCCATCACTTGTATTATTTACCAAAAGCTACTAAAACTTAATATTTGGCTTTGAATCTCTGCATCTGTTCCCGTCAGTGGCTGGATGAAACTTCTCTGATGATGATTAAGCCAGGCTTCTTGTTATGAATACCTCCCGAATACCAAACATGACTAGAACAGATTATTATTAAGAATAATTTTACTTACTTTTTTCTTTTTTTGATGACAGTGCAGTCATGTCTGTTTCTAATCTAGGATCTGGGTTTTCCAGCCTCTGGTTCCTAATCATCCAGGTAGTGGCATTAGATTCAAGTTGTACCAGGAATTAGTTGACCATTTGCATAAGTTCCTTGCCACCTTTATTCAAGCATATCTTGTATGTAGGAAAAATTTAGGTTGTAGGTTTTGTGGCTGGGTTGATTTTCAAATCAACCAGAGCTGGCTCAGGCTCTGTATCTTACATTTCCAGGTTTCTTTACTACAGTCACTTTTGTTGATTCCAGGAAGGTGACATGAGGTTTCCATATCATTCCTGAAATGTCCCCAATTACATTGATCTCTCTCAGTACTATTTACCTACATCCCTTTACCACCTGACCCTTCCTATTCTAATTGCTATCTGCCCCAGTCCAACAGCAAACTCTATTATATTTTCTCTTCTTATTTCAAAAAATGATAAAATTATTTTGAAATTATTCTTTTTTATTGATTTATAGTCATATAAATATACTTTGAGGGGCAAAAATAATGGTTGCACGATACCAGTGGACTAAATTTTGTCTCTGAAACGTAAGAATGGGTAACAACATGGAATCTCCTGACTGACAGTTTTTTTCTATAGCTTCTACACGTTTCATGTAATCCATGGTCTGATACTAACATGTAATCACACAAATACTAATAATAGAAAAACATTAGGCAACAAATTGCTTCTAACATCACTTATAAGGGTAGAAATAGAAGCAGTAACAGTTAATGAGTAGCCAGAAAGGTAGAAAATAAAATGAAATCGTTAATTTTCCATGAAAAGTTGGACACGTACTATATAATGAGACCTCTCAATACCAAACATTGACACAAATGGGAAATATGATTTTAAATTGTCTATGCCTCAGAAATGTTACAGTACATGCAGGAGCATAATTTCAGCTAGCCTCATCATACAACAGAAAATTTACATGTGTATACATGTGTCATGTCACTTCATGACACTATCATGACCCAGTTCTTCAGTCACATTTCCAAAAACAATGTTTAAAGCTGAATTGCTCAAGTCCAAATTATACAAGTTGAACAGATTATCCATGGTGTATTCCCATTATATGATACCTAATAATGCTGCTTAGAGCCACAAAGGACGCTACTGTGCTTCATCCTCACTCAAGACTGGCCATCCACTTCAATTTAAGGGACATCTCTATCATACAAAGAATTTAAAAGATTCGTCAGCTTCAACTATACATTACCCAGGAAAATTGAATATTGGTTTACTTCAGTCCACCTCAAAATGTCATGAAACATTCTTTCCACAAACGGTGACAGATATAAAGAGATATTGGCTACAGTATTCTTTATTTCATATCAAATCAATTAGCAAAATTTCTCAAGGGCTATACTTATTCCTAATCATAAATTTTATTTATGTAATTTTATACAATAAACATGAGGTCAGAGAATCAGGCTTCTCTTTTTTAGGCTTTAAATGTGTCAAAAAAAAACTTCATAGTAGCTTTTCATAAAAGAGTATATATTAATTTCAAATAACTTTAAACCTATATGCCTTTAATTACTTCATGATATTGTATGGCATTTTCTTACATAGTCCTTTCTCTGGAAAAGTCAACATCACATTTTGAGATTGTTTATCACAATACCTGCACATGCAATGAACTGATAGAAACTCATGTTAAATGTTAAAGAACTTGTAAACTCAATGGAAAGGTCAGTTTTTCCCATCAATTCACTTCTCTGTGCCCAATGCCCAGTGTTTCTACTGTGAAAATCACCTCTCACCATTGAGATAGAAAGTGCATGACAGACATAAAATGGTCTATATCAATTTCTAGAATGCATTTATTCTCTGACAGTCTCATAAATCTCTTGTTTCATCATCATAAATTTCTCAATTGTTATAGCCTTAGCTCCATATTTCAAGGTTTTTGTTTAAAATCTCACAGGTTATTTATCTCTGTGACATACACTAAAAAGATCAACATCTGGAAAAGAAAAAGACAAAGGGAAATTACCGGGCCATGATGGATCTGCCTCAAATGCTTTTGATCTGCCTTCTTAGCTTGTATTTGCTGATATCCATTGTCCAGCACCCAGATGTGCTTGTCTCCAGGAATATTTCATTTGAGGCAAAATCTTAAATTCATTTTCAGAGTCCATGGCAGACTCCTGCACTTTTCTGAACACAGTTGTTCATGATAATTACTTGGATTCTTCTTTCAATCCATAAAATTCTTTTGAAGCCAGAAGTTTCGGCATATTGGAATGATGAAAGTATGGGCCTTTGGTCTTTCCTGGGGCAGAACCTAATCACATTCTTTGTTTGGTATATGACTAATATTAGGAGAGGGGAGGAAAAGTGATGTGAGAGCAGAAAATATTACTTTTGTTATGAAATTTATTTGATATTTTAGAAGGTGGTAAGGTATGTATTAAATTCTTTTGAAAGTTGCCTTTGTGGAGTTGGACATTGTAAACATTCTTAAGTATTTCTTAGTAGTTAAACAAATGAAGGAAGGAACACATGCTCACTATCTTTTATTGTTGTAATATATCCAGCAATTCTTTATAGAATGGCCCACAGTACTCTCCGTCTTTTAACTTTAAATTTTTTTGAAAAAATAGTGTGTGTCTCAAAAGTAATATTTTGAGACATTTCTTTCTTTCTCTTCTTTCTTCCCAACCATCTCCACTATCCCTTTCTTCTCTCAATAATGTTTTCATAGCTCCCTTTTTTGTTATTACATGCATATATCCATTTATATATGTATATATTGCCAAACATAATCTACTATTTTTTCTTTGTGTTTTATTTTTAAGAAATCTCTGACTTTTAATATATTCTTATAGTTTCCACCAAAATTATTAAGGTTTTAGATATATGTGTATTGATTCTGATAGGAAGCATAAAATTTCTAGAAGATGGAATTCAGCAACTTCATACTAACAGATTATCTTAGTGCCTGGTCTCTCATCCTAATTTTCAATTGAGTAGTGCCATGAGGATCTGGTGCCAATGCACTTGTGAAGAGATTTTCATTCTAGGAGAGAAAGTTTGTGCTTATGATTGCATAATGTCACAGATGAGGTATTTGTTAGAATTTAAAAGGAATACATTCTTATTTCCCTCTGGTTCAGGAGTGATAAGGGGATAAGAAAATGCTGTCTGAACAAACCTCAGTTTGAAATCATTTCAGATGATACTGCAGTGATGACAGTGGGGTCCTTCTTCCTTTCTTTGCTTTACTCAAATTCTATGACTTTTAAGGCATTAGACATCCACCCAACATGCTGCTTAGCACACCAAAGTTTTCAAACCTCGCAACCCACCTCTGAGAGGAATTCTATAATTCTTTTTATAGCCTTTGTTCTATGTTAACTTAAAAAGCAAATATTTAATTGATAATATAACTTATTAGAAATTTCTGGTTAATTCTCTTTTTACAGACATTGCATTTAAGGTGAATTGTCTAAAATTCAAATAAAATATGTATATTAAATCAGGATATTAAGACCTCTCTTTATTACATATAGCTAAGGAAGTAAATATAAAGTGACATTTGTTATGCTCTTTTAAATGTCCTATTTTAGAAAAACAATGTCTTTTAATCAGAAGGAATATTGGAAGAAAAGAAGCAGGAAATCAATGCATGTTACTTATATCCCAATCCTTTGTATGATTCAGAGATATTCCTGTTAGTATTTTGGATAATACACACATTCCTCCATAATTGCAAACCTATTTTCATTTTCTCACACATTAACATAAAGATGGCTTACCAAGATGTGTAATATAGATGTGAACAACGTAATATTATATATCAATATTGGGGACATCATGTTCTTCACAACAACACCTATAGTCTGTAGATCACTTTATACTAAATTTAATAAATCAAGTACAAGAAAAAGATTCCTCATGATCTCATTCAAATAAATAATACATAAGCTTAGAAGCTGGAGAATGTTATGATATGGAGGACTGAGCAAAATTGGTCAAGAATCAGAGTTCTGGAATTTTTTCTTAGGAAGACAACTTAATACAGTTTCTAAGGTACCAGAAACCTCCACTTATCATTAAAACATGGAGAAGAGATTTTAAATATAATCACTATAAAATATTATTTATTTTATTTTTTGTTACACTGATAGGTCTTACATTATGTAGGTGTATTATAAACTTCACCACTGGATCAGGGAGATGGCTCAGAAGTTAGTGGAAGTTTTGTTTTTGTGTATGACTTTATTTTACAATGGATAAAAATTGTTAAGAAAGATCGATATTGGGGGAAGGAAACTGGATCTGCCAGGAGTGGAGGCTGAACTGAGCAACATTGGGACTTGGGACCTACTGCCCATGCTGGGGAGGAGATGGGGAGATGTGGAGAAGAGAGTGTGACTGGAGGTGATGGGAGGGGGAAGGGACCTTGAATAAGGATATACACAAATAGAAAATGTGACATTATTCATAATAAAAAATATTAACTCAAAAAAAGGAAAGATCAAGTGTCATAAAGCATTAACTTTATTGAGTGGGGCAACATACAAATAAGCTTCCTCCAAGGACAGAGCATTTTCCTCTTTAGGACCATGGTTTTCAGAAAATAAAATAGTGACAGTGCAGTTAGGTACACAGCAGAATTGTTAAACTATTGCTTGTTGTTTCATAATATAATATTGATGTAATACAATAATTATTCTAAATCATATAAAGGTGCTGTTTCTCATGGACTTTACCAGAGTTTTCAACTGATCACAATGTAAATAAGCTCCAGTTGCAAATCACAAATATCTGAAACTAAGTGTATTACTGTATTATTTTTGTATTGATGCTATAACAAATTATACCACAGAAAGAGCAGTACAAAATCTCCAATTTTATTACAGTTATGGAAGTCAAGGTTTCAAAATGAGTCTCAAGGAGCTGTGCAGAATCTGATGAATGGATTGGTACTATTTAGGGTCTTCTAGCTTCTGGGATCAATGACATGCCTTATTTCCTAACCCCATGTTGCCTCACTTTTTTATTATACTGTAGTCTTATCAGGGTTTTTGTTTGTTTGCTTGTTTTGTTTTGTCTTTCTGTTATAGGGTCATATATCCTGAATGATCTTTCTGAACTTGGATTCTCAGTTTATTTATATGTGTTATATTCTGTTTATCTTTCAAGGCAGTATAAAAACAGGTATAGCATTGAGGATTTAAAGGTCTTTGCATAGTGTTCTAGTTTCATTGTGTTTTGAAGATAAAATAATCTGATCATAAGCAACCTGCTGGGGAAAGGACTAATTTTTTTTTTTTCAATTCTTCCAGCTCATTGGCCATTATCAAGTTAGGTCAGGTCAGAGACTCTCACAGAAACTTAAAGAAGAAGAAGCCATGGAGAAACACTGCTGCTGGCTTCTTCACTAGCTTGTGGTTATCTTTGTTTTTTTTTTTTTATAATCCAAAGACAACCTGGAGAGAGGTGGTGCTCCTCTCCTCTATCATGTCATAATCAACATCACCCCTTCATATGCCCAAGGCCAGTCAATTCTAAGCAATTCTTCAGTTTCAAACTCAGACCACTTCATACTGTGCTAAGTACACAATTAGTTGTAAGATAGACAGAATTTAATAAGCATATTCCAGCATTATTTTTAAAAATTCTATGTCATAAATAATTAATTTTCTACGGACTCAAGCTTGAGTATAAATGAAATTGTTATAAAAAAAACTTACCCAGAAGCTTTTGTTCTATTGAAATAATCAGTGCTGGCATCTACTTTTATATCAAATATAAGGGTAAAAATAATATGTGCAATATAAAATATTACAACGCTAAACACTTATTATTATTATTTTATGTCCACAGTTACTTTCAACACTCAAAATCAGTATAAATTTCCACCATTAGACTATTATTTAACAGTGATTTCCTTATCAGCATTATCCACACCAAATATGAATCTTATTGTTCTTAGTTTAAAATATATCCTAAGGTTATATCCCACAGTAACACACAAATTTAAAATGATATTTTATATTCATATTTTATGTACTTTTACTTCACATAAACATTTTACTGTTTATAACTTATATGATTTAATATGTAACTATGTTATTTCTTATCTCCTTTTCCTCACTGTAACTGTTTCCATGCAGCCTCCTTCACTTCACATCCCTGGTGACCCTTTGCTAATTGCTCTTCTTGCATATCTGCACAAAGGCATACATAAGTAAATACAATCTGTTGAGTCTACTTAGTGCTTCTGGTATGCATATAATTTCAGTACTAACCAACTGTGTTATTATGTGAATTATGGGGCTCATCTTATGGGAGAATGAATATTTCCTCTCTACTGTCATAACCTGTGATTCGTCCCTCCACATTAATATGTCTATTGGGATTTTTATAGTTTAATGCTTGTTTAGGCAAACATATTATTGAAAAACCATGGGTGAAACTTTCCTGTCATTTCTTTTTTTTTATTTTTTTATTTTTATTTTTTTATTTTGTATTTAACAAAAAAACAGTAACATGAATTTAAAATGAGGAAAAGTTAACAATAACTATGAAGAGGATAAATATAATAAGCATGGCTTATCAAGGGTGGTAATGCAAATAAGATTGCTACACATATATTTACTATGTGTTCAGATTTCCCTCTGAAATTTTTTTCCCATCCCTGTATTTCCTTATTCGAGGTCCCTTCCCCCTCCCATCACATCTTGACATTTTTCTTCTCTGCAACTCCCCATCCCTTCCCTGGGCAGGGAGCACACAGTCCTATGGTCCCACTGACCCAATAATGCTTGGATCAGTCTCCACTCCTGGCCAAATCCAGTTTTGTCCCCCCTCCCTCAAGAGTGAGTCTGGTATTCCTATATTTGGAGTGGAGTTAGAAGGGTCAGTCAAGGGTGTATCTGATCCCAAACTGTTCAGTGGTTGTGGTTTGCCGCTTGGGCATGTTTGTTTTTTTTTTTTTTTTCTTGTTTGTTTGTTTAGAGACGACTAGTGAGTGAGTACATCCCCTGCTTATCTCTCTGAGATTGTGATACCTCGCTCAGGAGGATATTCTGCAAATCCATCCATTTGCTTGCGAATTTTAGGATATCGTTTTTTCTTAATGCTGAGTAGTATTCCATTGTGTAGATGTACCACAGTTTGTTAATCCATTCTTCAGTTGAGGGACATCTAGGTTGTTTCCAGGTTCTTGCTATTACAAATAATGCTGCTATGAACATAGTTGAGCTAATGTCATTGGAGTATGACTGTGCATCTTTAGGGTATACACCCAGAAGAAGTATTGCTGGATTCTTGGGGAGATTGATTCTCAATTTTCTGAGAAACCTCTATATTGCATTCCAAAGTGGCTGAACAAGCTTACACTCCCACCAACAATGGAGGAGTGTTCCCCTTGCTCCACATCCTCTCCAACATAGGCTGTCATCTGTGCCTTTTATCTTAGCCAATCTAACAGGTGTTAGGTGGTATCTCAAAGTTGTTTTAATTTGCATTTCTCTGATGGCTAAAGATGAAGAGCACTTTTTCAGGTGCCTTTCAGCCATTCGTAGTTCCTCTGCTGAGAATTCCCTTTTTAAATCTGTACCCCATTTTTATATATCTTAGAGATCAGTCCTCTATCACTTGTAGTGTTGGTGAAAATCTTTTCGCATTCTGTAGGCTGGCGTTTTGTCCTATTGACAGTGTCCTTGGCTTTGCAGAAGCTTCCCAGCTTCAGGAGATCCCACTTATTGATTGTTGATCTTAGTGCCTATGCCACTGGTGTTATATTTAGGAAGTGGTCGCCTGTGCCAATTTGTAAAAGTGTATTTCCCACTTTCCTTTCTATCAAGTTCAAAGTGATTGAGTTTAAGTTGAGGTCTTTGATCCACTTGGATTTGAGTTTTGTGCAGGATGACAGGCTCGGATCTATTTGCATTTTTCTACACACTTCCATCCAGTTATGCCAACACCATTTGTTAAATATACCATCTTTTTTCCATTGAATGTTTTGGGCCTCTTTGTCAAAGATCAGATGTTCAAAGGTTTTTGAGTTAATGTCTGGATCCTCAATTCTATTCCATTGGTCCACAAGTCTATTTTTATGCCAGTACCAGGT
>PVIH01007370.1:69433-101241 GCA_004025045.1 Sigmodon hispidus
AAATTGAGTATTGTTCTTTCAAGGTCCAAAAAATATTGTGTTGGGATTTTGATAGGCAGTGCATTGAATCTGTAGATTGCCTTTGGTAGAATTGCCATTTTTACTATGTTGATCCTACCAATCCAGGAACATGGGAGAGCTTTCCATTTTCTGATATCCTCTTCAATTTCTTTCTTCAATGATTTAAAATTTTTGTCAAGGGACTGGAGAAATGGCTCAGCGGTTAAGAGCACCGTCTGCTCTTCCAGAGGATCCGGGTTCGATTCCCAGCACCCACATGGCAGCTAACAACTGTCTGTAGTTCCAGTTCCAGGAAAACACCAAGGCAAATAAAATTTTTGTCAAATAGGTCTGTTACTTCTTTGGTTATAGTTACTCCAAGGTATTTAATACTATTTGTAGCTAATATAAAGGGTAATGTTTCCCTTATTTCTTTTTCAGCTCTTTTATCTTTAGTGTATAGAAGGGCTACTGATTTCTTTGAGTTTGTCATTTCAAGGAGACAAAATCTTGCAGAAGATTTCTTAATTCTTTGGATCTTACAATATTTTTGCACTATATTACACAATGATCCATAAGTCATAAGTATAGAATCTTGTTATATATGTATCACTCTAGCACTCTAGATATGTGCCCCCTAGTCCATTTGTTCTCTGCATTTTTAGGTAATTATGTTTTTCTTCAATAGTCTCTGCCTGTTATGTTACAATATTAAGCTTTTTTGATAAAAGGTTAGAATATTCTCTCTCTTTGTGTGTGTCTCTCTGCCTCTCTCTCACTGTCTCTCTCTCTCTCTCTCTCTCTCTCTCTCTCTCTCTCTGAGTGTGTGTGTGTGTGTGTTTCCTTGCGTGCGTGTGACTGTGCATGTGTATATGATGTTGGTATAGGTATGGATACACTTACTATAGTGCTCATCTGAATGTCTGAAAATATTTTTATGGAGCTATCTTTGTCTTTCCACATTTGTGCTGGTTTAAAGTGTATATTTCACTTTATCAGACTTGTTTTTTCAAATTCCTTTACTCTCTGATCCATTACTGGTTCTGAAAATAGAATTTTAGCATCATATTAAACGGTGGGATACTTAAGAATCTGAAGTAAAAAAGTAGTAAAATAAAGTATTTTTCTAGAAATACAGAGATTCCTCTCAAGAACCTATACATGAATGGTAAGATATCTCAGTGAGTAAATTTTGACAAACAAAATTAAGACCAGAATTCAATATTAGCACTGGTAAAAAAAAAAAAAAAAAAAAAAAAGACCAGATACAGACATGTACTTATATTACCAGGTTGGGTGTGAGTTGGAGAAGACAGAGACATATGACTTTCTGGGGACATATATAACGCCCAATAGGATTAAGAAGACATTGGACATTTACCTCTAGTTTCCATATTTGTACATAAACTCATTCAGTTACATAAAATTATTTTATAAATGAACCTTGTCATCCCCTTCTCTGAGAGTGCTTGAAAAAATAATCAAGAGATACAATGTTTTGGTAAGCAACTTTGTTGTTCTTTGATATATTAGATTTCAGTATGTTTGTTTTAAAACAACCTGAATTGCAAATCCCCCTTAGTGATGATTTCCTCATAACCCTTTTTTTGTACAAATATAAATTTTTGGCATGTTAAAATTCTTATAGATAGGTACCTCAATAAAATTAAACTAACATAAAAGTAGACCAAGTGGTAAAAAGAATATTGAGTTTCCTTTTATTGCACATTTAAAACTATGAAAGATCATAAAATATAATTTTATGTAAGATAATAATAAAACTATTTGAGGTACAGCCTGTGTATTTACAGCAGGTCTTCAGTATCTTGCCTAATTTCAAATTATGAAAACCAAGGACACAATGTCTTTGTGGCTTTTGTATTTCTCATTGAAAGTGGCATTTATTCATCACTGAAACATTAGCAATTTCCTTTTGCAAATGATTGTCTTTGCCAAGTTCAAGTGCATACATAAATGAATTGTGGATGCTAATAGTTGATAGAGATAAATTTCAATCTGAAAGTAATCAGTAATTTTCACAGAGTTTATGATTAAATTTGTGTACAATGACTACAGAGGTTATCCACAGATCCATAATATGTAGGTATTTAGTACAATTTTATTTGAATTATGTCAATTCATTTTCTGTATCAGTGTCTCTTATAAAATATATTTAAAAGTTCTCATTTACTCTAAATAGGAACTTGTTTCCATGCATTTCTGACTGTTTTTTTTTAAATTAAAATATAATATATGCTGAAAACCCCCTACTATGCTGAGCCTTTGTGTGAAGGGTTTAATATAGCTAACACTTGTTACAGATATTTAGCCTTTCTTTTAACCTCTTTAAAGCAATTTATGTTTACGACAATTAAACAGACTTGGATAACATGAATTTTAGCACCAATATAAAACTCATATTGTAAATATGATTAAATTAAAAATATATTTGATGAATTGATGCTGAGGTTTATTTTATATTCAATAATATAAATAATTTTAAAGAATCATCCATAAGAGGTTATGTTTGGAAATTTTAGGTTTATTATTCAAAATCTTGTTTCATGTCTGTTAACTCATGTAGCCGTACTATAATCAACTGCAAATATCCTGGCTTTATATTACTCCTTTTTTTCATCAATTTTTAAAGTGCATGTATATTTCACATAAGTATATGGCACCTAAAACTCAATGCACAGGAAAATATTTCCCTTTTCTACAGAAGAGCATTCAATTTAGTAGAAAACAATGTTTGAGAAACTGCAAGTTTCCCAATTACACGTTGACAGCTAATAAAATTGCTTTCCATAAGATATTACCACATCCCATACCAAGATCTGGAGTGTTTCAGAAAAGGAGTTGAGGAATGCACTCATATTACACTAAAAACATGGATGCCTTTATTATTTCATTTAATTATGGATAAAATCTCTTAAGATGCAGATTTAACTAATTCTTACAAGAATGATCCTCAATACAGAATGCAGACCATTAGAGTAGTGTAATATGCTGTCATGCCATTTATTTTAACTTGACTTTAGAGGACTCATAATCTAAAGGAGTTTCAGAAGTTTGAACATGTTTTCTTAGGAGAAAGAACTTCAACAATCAAATCTTTTCATAAAAATTTTGTCTTGAACTTTGTATTTTTTTTTGATAAAACATTGTTTGAAAGCTTATTTGCTCAGATAATTTATCCCAGTTTTTCAAAAATTCTATATTATTTATTATCTATTGTGATTAGCTATCTGCCCATTCAGGACCATGCACATCTAACTGTTACTCTGTTGTAGATACACAATTATGAGATTGTATGTGTGTACCTGTGCATTTCAAAAGAAATATCAGAATATAATTTAATTTTTAACATTAAAATTTGTTTTTCAATTGTTTACATTTATTTAATTTCTTCTGTTGTTGAATATTTGCTTAACTATGCAAAGATGTGTTGCATTTGTTAAACTATATAAAAACGTTTTGCTATGAATTTGTTTACTTATGTAAGGATGTGTTGCTATTTTATCTTGCCTGCCTCAGGTATATGACTGGTCTATTAAAAAGCTAAATAGCAAATAGCAAAGAAGAATGTATAGGTAGAACTTGTGGACTGGGGAAGAAATAGTAGGAGGAATATAGATTGGAGGGAAAAATAAACAGAGATGGAGACTACAGGAAACAAAAGGGGTCAAAAATCCAAACATGGTTGAAGCTAGAAATTAAAAGATACAGAATGAAAGATAAAAAGTCCCTGGTAAAAATGTAGATGTAAAAACAAGTTATCTTAAGTAAACGGGCCAGTAAGACAAGTCTAAGCTAATCACTCATGATTAGTAAGTCTCAATGTCTTTATCTGGGAACTGGTTGACTGTCCAGTGAAAATTTCAACTACATTCTCCTACACAGTAATATCAAAAGATTCTTGTTGATTGACTGGTATTGGTAATATGAGTCTTCCAAGGAAGTTTTCTATATTATTATACGTATTTATTTTTATTTTTTTCTGAGTCAGGGTTTCACTATGTAGGAGTTACTGTCCTGGACCTTACTCTGTAGAACAGCCTGCTGTTGACTTCACAGAGATTCACTAGCCTCTGCCCATCTAGTGCTGGGATTAAAGATGTACACTGCTATTACTTCCAGGTATTATTTTGTTTGTTGATTTGTTTTATTTATTTATTTATTTATTTATTTATTTATTTATTTATTTATTTGCTTTTTGCCTATTTTATGAATAAGTTCTCTTGGCAATCTGAAATTATGTTTTTTTTGTTTTGTTTTGTTTTGTTTTGTTTTGTTTTTTTTACCACGGTTACATATATTGGTGTTAAAAATCTTTTATTGTTATTTCTTAAGCAAAATAGATAGTTGTTTATCAATATCATTGCTCTTTTGAAAAACCAGTTTGGGTTTAATTCATTAGTAGAGTTTCAATTGATTAGCATTGAGTTATACTTTGCTTTGTATAATCCACACCCACTTCCATGTTTTTATGAATTGTGGGATTTCAGGTAGAAATTCATTTTATAGCAACTTTTAATGATCCACTTTTCTCTAAACTTAAAATTAACTTGACCTACAACTTTGGAGATGGAATTTCAAAGAACATTGATATTTTGCTGGAACTTCTTTAACAAAAATTAAATTATAGAACCATGTTTTCTTAATTATTTGTAAAGGATCTGAGATGATATTCTAGATTTTTATTGGTACTTTTATGATTCAAGTTAATGATTTATATGGTTTTTGCATAATATCATTAAGTGTTATTTATATTATGGTACAAGGTATAATCTATCTTGTTACTGGTTTTGTAGCTATGAAAAGAATGTGTGCAAGTATTATATCACCAACTCTGTAACTATCATTTTGATGATACTGCTATGCTGGGAAGAGCTGAGAGCTGAAGTCTGCACTTCATTTTTATATGTACTTTCTATCATAGTATTTTAACATGCCAATTTTTCCTCATCATTACACATTTCTGTTGTCATGTGAATATAACTTAGAGAGCACTCTGTGTACTTAGCTCATGACCATTAATTATATCTTTAGTGGTCAGTGTTAACATGCCATTCTATTTTCTATCACTTAGCTTTTAATCTATCTAGGTCAACATTTCAACTGACAATTTTGTCAACAACATTTATTTAATATTATCCTTAAAACAATGAATATGACAATTTTGTTTTCTTTCAGTGAATGAAATTGGACCACTAAATAAAAACATATGTATTTCTGTATGTATATTTAGTAATTTAGTGTTTCTCCTGACACTGACTGCTGTATGAGTACACACTTGCATGTCCCATATAAGTATAGCCTTTAGAAACCTAGCTATCTTCCACCTGTCTCTGTTTCTACACACATTTCACTTGTGCTGGCATGATAAACAGCTAAATTATAGTGTCAAAATTGTCAAGCTGTTTTTATTCATTTTTCTATTATTGAAGCTTTATTTTTTAACAAAGAGAACCATACTAGTGAGCATATCACATACCCACTATAATAAAATATCAAATATTCTTTCGGATTTTAAGACATACTCAGTTATCATTATTTGTCTATAACATTATGTTGTCATTTAATTGATTTGTAATACAATGTAATACATTTTAGTTCAAAATTATGTGATGATTCTACTATAAACTCATACTTATATGCATACATATATTTCATATCCTTAGATTTTTTTTTCTACAATTTTGTCATTCCACAAAGAAATTTTACACCCTTAGGAGACACTGGTCCTTTGTACTTCTTCAGGGTTTTTCTACCACTCATTTGTTTCCAGTCTTTATAACATGGCCTGTTGCAGGTTTTTCCATTGTAGATATTTCAGTTAATGGAATCATAAATTATCTTAACTTTTGTGGTTGTTTTATTGTATATATTAATAATACACATACATAAATAGTTATGCCAGTATAACTGTAGGGATTTAGTTCAGGACACTTCCCCTTTCTGCAGGCACCAGAATCTGTGGATTCTTACTCTCCTCCATTACATAGCATTGACATAATCATGCATACTTGACATTGTCCCCAGTTAAATATAATAGTGAGTGGAACATGATCTTTGTGGAAATGTTTGCTACATTTCACACGCTTTTGGCAATAGTTCCAAGATTAAGTAGGCTTTCACTGTTTAGTGAAGATGGAGCAGATTTCAAAATGCTTTGATATTTGAGTTTTGATTCTGCAAATACAGAACCTAGGAAGATGAGAGGCTGATATTTTATTTCAATTAAATATATAGATGTATATAGTTGATTTGTGCACATATTTACATAATACATATACATTGGATTTCATATCAACTATATTGATATACAGACACATATCTTCTCATTGTTCACATCATATACTTATCAGGGTTTTATTGCAGTACAAACACTTTACTGTAGGAGTTAATATTAATTTTATATTATTGTACATTTTGGTCCTTTTTTGTTCAGAGTCTCAGAGTCTCTTCTGATTCTCTTCTGATTTTCCTGCCTTACCTTCTTAACACATTGACTTTCAGTACTTGCCATGTGTGTCTGATATATATGGATAACTGTTAGCAAATACACTGGAAATTTCAGAAAAGATGCCTAAAACTATTCACCTGATAGTCAAAAAATAAATGAATTGTTACAATAACAGCCTCTTTGATGCACTCATTTTTGAGCAGAAGAGATAGCATTAGGTGCTCTTATATAGGACTCAGATTTGTCTTCAGGTAAGAACACTGTGATTCTTATCTTTAATTCCAGAGCCAAAGATCAAATGCTCTGTCCTGGCCTTTGCAGGTAAATCTCATATGCAATGCCTATACATGTTTGCAGTCCTATACTCATCACAAAATAAAAATTATTAAATCCCCAAGTAACACTGATTTTTAAAAGTTTCATTTAAAATGTTTATACAAAATATATTGTGATAATGTTGTCTCTTCTTCATCTCTTCATATCTTCTTCACCTACATACCTATGCAAATTTGTTATTTTTCTCTACTCTTTCAAAAAACCAAAAGCATGAAACAAAACACGACCTCAAAACCAATACAAAAACACAGAATCAAATGTCAAACAAACAAGCAAATGAATAATAAGTTAATAAAAAGCATAAACAATTAAAAACAAAACAAAATTTACAAATAGACCATTGAGTTTGTTTTATGTTGGCTCACTAGTACTAAGCATGGTCTGTTCACAAAAGTGTGGTTGTGATATATATTGGCATTTTAATAGAGCTAACATAGTAGTGGATGTTTAGAAATAACCTGATTCTACTTAAATTGTCTGTCTGCAAATATCACATATCTGGTTGATGCATTCTGTATATCATATGAAAGCACTACAGACTGAGGCAAATGTGTTGCAAGGGAAAGAATGTTAGGCTATTTCTCACTAGATGCACTAACGGATGTTGGTTCTGTTAGAAAAATAATTGCATATTTTAAAGGAATAGACTCTTGTTAAGCTGCTCTATCAACTGAACAGTCTTTACAGTGCACTTACTAAGTGAATTGAGAGAAAATCTTAATATAATGATCCATCAGATCAATTACTGAGTAGAGATGAGGTAAATGATCCGGTTATTTGCATGATAAACTCCTTTTAATTCTTTATACAGTTTCAAACCTGCACCTGCTTATGCAGCTGCAGAAAAAAATAGCCATAAGAAGCAGTGTTTTCAAAAATATTAAAGTGAAATACATTGACAAAATGGGGTTAAAGCAACAGGGTTTTGGATTATGAAGTTCACCACATCTTAAGGTTATTATTTTACATTTGTTCTGCCCAGTTTTTCTTTGTTGGTAGTGGAGAGAGAATATTTGATAACAGACAAAAAAGCAGGTGTTCTGTGATGTAAATCAAAAGCTGTCCATCTCCACATACAGAAGTGCTTGAAGTGTTTCAGCCTATAACAATGCTTTTCTATCATGTGTGTTTACTGATATGGAGCAAACTTATATCTTATGGCACTAAGCCTCCATGCATAAGAAAACGTGTGTGCTGGAGGAAAGAAATGTCCTTTGTGTTTTTATATTATACATTGTGTACTCGTATCAGAACACAGAGAAGTAAGCCATTAATGTGCTTTGTTTTAAGTTTGTATGTAATAGATAAAAGTACAAATCTTATTCTTATTTATAGTGAATAACTGTGCTCAATTCAAAATTATTGCAAGCTTGTCATTTTTCACAAAGAACTAGATCATCATTTTTACATATGTTGAAAATGTTAAAGCATGTGTGTATATATGTGATGAAAACTATATGTACATACACTAAATGAAGTAATATTTCTTAGTATAAAACACTTAAATTCTTAATTCTTTAATGATAAATATTTTTATTTAAAAAATACAACTGTTATTAATTAAAATCAATATATATATATATAAACACATGAAATATATTGCCCACAAGATATTTTTTAACATTAATGGCTATATTCTAATCAATAAAAACTATTTTACTCAAACATAGATATTAAAAGTCCACTGCTATTATTACTTCCTCGGAGAAAATAAAAATCCCATTCAACAAAAAGGTGAGAGAAAAAAATGGAGATATAGAGACAGAAATCATATCTGTTGTGGGAATTTGTCCATTTGGTCTAATGAGCAATAAAATAAAGCAGGTTTTCCTAATGGTTATAGTCTTCTCTGAGGCAACCTACACTTTACAAATGGAGATGGAAGGGTAACAGTCTCTTGCATGGTCAAAGGCTTTCTGGTGATAAGGCTCAGTCACCTAGTCAGAATATTTTTAAATCCCTCCCTGTTGGACAAAAATGCAGCTGTGCAGCTTTATTCTTTATTCTTGAGAGTATTACATCCATTTTATCCTTGAATAAGTAAGTTTTGATTTAGGACTCCAGGAGTCCTGCCAGTTCAACAGGCACTAGTAAGATGGTACTTCCTAGTTGATATTTAAGAAGAGAATATTCTAATAGAGATTAGAAAGAGAGTAACTATAGATTATAAAACACATCTAAACAGAACCCGCACAAAAAACAGCTATTGTATTATAAATGCAAAGATGTTTATACTAAAATCTACTTAACTCTCATCAGTAACAATGAGCTTAAAGAGACCAAGAAGACATGAACACAAAGCTAAGGAAACAAGATGCAATATCTGTCAAATTGTTAGAAAACATTTTCAAACTTTCAGCAATAGAACAATAATCACCTTTAAAGTGGTAAGGCAAAATTAACTGTATCAATATTTGTATGTGAATGTTGAGAGCAGCTTTATTTCTTGATTCTTTACATATTTCTATAGAAATTATTTTTTATTAAAAACAGATTCTTCTTTCACACAATACATTCTAATCACAGTTTCTCATCTCTTCACTTCTCCCAAATCCTCCTTATCTCCCTTTTCCACTGGATCCGCTCAGACTCCATTTCAATATATCCCATGACCTTTTCCCTTTCCCCTCCTACTCAATTAGCAAAGACTTAAAAATTTACATTCATAGTAAATCGTCACATTACATCCATGCACTAATATTCAGTAATGAAAGGAAATGCCTACTTGGTACATGACCACTAAAAAATTATATTCAAACGCAAGACAAAGAGAATAAATATCCATACATAACAAAAATATTACAGTTTTGTAAAATCTATTCCTAGGAATATTAATATTCTTATAAAGATTGCTATGTCTCACTACCAAGAGGTAAGTAAAGATTCAAGACCCTATCTTAAAACTATTGAAGAAACAAATTAAAACATAGAATAAAAATACGTCATTGTTTCAAAACAAATCACTTATATTGATGATTTTTATTGTTATCAGTTGAATCTCTCTTGCCCTATATTTATTAATTGAAATGATATTTTTAATATATCTTTTATTTGAAATTGGCTTAATCATTTCTTATAGTTTAAAGAAATCATCACCTATTTTAACTATGCACTACATGAGAGACACTTTCAAACTTATGAAGGAAAATATGGATTATCTATAAATATTGAAGAAAAATATGTAAAGATTTATTGATGGCAGTTAGACCAATAGATAGGTGAAAATATAGAGATGTTAGATAAATAATAAATAGATAGGCAGATATAGATTTAAAGATGAAACAGATATAGATGATAAGTTGACAGATGATATATAGATAGGTAAGAAATGTGTAGAAATAAAATAGACAAATATAGATGTATATTCAACATATACTTGATATATAAACAATAGTCTGATAGAGTGTAGTCTGATTGACATACCAATGGTTGCATATTGCAGCTGACAGGCAATTATTATCAGAAAATATCCTACCCATACTGATTAAATAAAACATTTCTGCTAGACAGAAATAATAATTGCTTTGCTGAACTTAAACTGTTCTTTATAATCTGAATAAATTAGGTCATTATTATCTCATGTTCCAGTTCCTAAGGGTACCTTACATTTGGTTTGTGTGAGCTTCATTCTGCTTTGTTAGTGACCACCTTTGGCTAATGTCATGATATTTCTTTTATATAATTCAACTCTCCTGAAGGAAGTGTGTCAAATTGCTGCCTGTCAGTAAAGCTGTATTTCATTTAAAAAGTTTTGATTTCAGTGGCTTATTAGATCATTTTTCAAGAATATAACACACTAAAATAATGCTATAGATTGAATAATGTTATTGATAGAATCTATCTCTTCCTTCTAATATGCTGTTTTTCTATTCTTTTCTCCTATATTAGTCCTTCATAATTTTTTATTGTCTTCATTTCATTTGCCCTGCCCTCTTTCACATTTTTACCCTTTAATTCAGAATATTCATCTGACATGTTTTTATTACATTTTCAATAACAGTCCCAGAGTAAAGCTATTTCAGTTGAGTAGAGTTTACTGTATTCATTACAGCCAATCAATTGCATGAGCGGTAGCAATGAGTAATCAGAATTTGTTGGAATTATCAAAATAGAAAGGCATAATAAATTTAAAAGAGGCTCAGCTAATCATTGCTTGGATGTTATCAAGATATTGTTTTGCTTTGACACAAAATGGAAACTACAGCATTTATCAATATACTTTATCCTGAATACAAATGCTAGATCATATGGGTTGTTCTAATGCATGGAAAATAAAACAAAATCCTTGGCAAAAATAAGAAGAGTCATTTTTTCTTAAAGCATTTGACTTCCTCTGGGTGCTTAACATCAGTGAATAAACAGCATCATTCTTAGTCACAGAGTGTGAATAGTAACTGGAGTAAGGGACTATTAATAATAAAAATGGTAAAAATGAAGACATTGTCTTAGGGTATCTGTGCCTATAAAGAGACACCATGACCACTACATCTCTAATAACAACAACAAAAAAAATTTAACTGGTCTGGTGTACAGTTTAAATTGGTTAATGTATCATCATGACAGAACGCTACAAGATGGAGATATACATGCTACTGAAGAAGGAGCTGATACTTGTACATTTTGGTCTTTAGGCAGCAGAAGACCTTGTGCTTCACTGGGAGTAGATTAAACTTAAGAGACCTCAAAGTTTGCTCCTACTGTGACACATTTCCTTCAACAAGGCCATACCCCCTAATAGTACTGATCCCTATGGACATTCAGACCCATGGTTCCATCTTAGCCATTCCTATTCAAGTTATCACACATGTGACTTATGAATGGAGAAGGCTTGGGTAGCCCCAGAGGAAGTAGAAAGGAGATAGAAAAGAATGAAATCAAAATAAATTGTAGAATTAGAGAAATTTTTAAATAATCGATAGATTAGTATTAATGTGATCTAGAATTTTAATGAATGAATGTAAAGTGTGGCTGCCATAAGAAATGTTGCCATAGTTTTCAGATGTCACATTTTGAAGCTGAGAAACTCTGCTGTACCAGGGAATATATTTTTTGGTGAATTAACCTTACCTTCATAATTTTAGTCACACTGAGAATTTAAGTATTATTATTCATTTGCTCATTGTCTTGAGATTGAGGTGTATTGTGAACAGCTGACAATATTCTAAGTAAATGAAAAGAAGTAAAGCCAGTAAAATGAATACATGAGAAGACATGATGAAAAAATAATTTTCTTTTCAGGGGTGCACATAAAAGTTTAGGTTTTGTTTGGTGAAATCCTGTACATAAGAATGAGACACTAATCATGAGTTATAAATGTGTATTGTAAGATGGGAAATTAATAAATATTCTAAAAGTCCTCTTTTGCCTGAATAAATGTAAAATCCTTAAGTATAACAGTGATTCAAAAATGAAAATGGACATACAATAACAAATACAAATTTACTTAAATGTTTATACTTGCATTTTAATATTTAAATATATCTTCAAAACTCACATTTAAATTTTTAATTGAACATCAAAATACAGTTTATTAGAGCAATGTTAAGAATTAAATAATAAATTGTAGGCTGAGGAGAGAGTGCTGTTCGGCAGCACCTGCTTTTCCAGCATGCAGGCTTGCCCAGAACCCATGTGAAAATACTCTTTTTCTTGTGTCTTTGTTGTATTTTCAGTGCTTAGAGGTAAAGACATGTGGGTGCCAAGGCTTGTTGTTCATCCAAGAAAGGCTATGTGTTATACTGCAGACTACTGAGAGATTGTACATCTACACTCAAGGAAAATGACACCTGAGGAACATCATTAGGTGCTGTTATTTATCTCACATCAATATGCAAATACACACACCTACATGTGCACTCACATAAACGTATGCATGCATGAATACATACAAACAAAACCATTAATTGTGTAATATCTGTTGAAAATAAATAAATTATTACAGTAAATACCTTCAAGTCTGAATTTATCTGTAAATTGATTCATATAGAAATGCTTTGTATTTTGCAAAACTTTATAAGGATATAATGAATTCGCTGGACAGGAATCAGCTGCTATCCTCAATAAATAGTTAACATGCCTTGAGATTCTGTTGCTAATTATTGTGTTTGACCAAGCAATACCTAAACTGCATAAAATAAAGGTGAATTATTGACCTCGAAAAAAATGTACACACACTCATAGCCTTTATGTGCCAAAATACAAGATAATGATTTGGTAAAAATTTAACTCCAAATTGTCAACATTACAGCCAGAAATAAATATACCAGCTTTGGCCTTGAAGCATTTATATTATGCCGAAGAAGCTAGAAAAAATTATCAACAGCATAGATGAAGAGGTTTCTCTTACTATGAGAAGAAGCCTGAGAACTCTATGTTAATACACAAAAATTTATATATGTCATTTTTCAGTGAATATATAGCTGGTAAATGGAGAGTTTAAGTAACAGAATTGGCAGAATGGGTACAGTTTGGACTATAAACAATTGTTATCATAGTAATCTATTGATTATTGTAGTTACTAGCTCTATTATTTGAATCATTGCAAAGTATTAGATTGATAAAGATAAAACTCACTGTATAAATGATTATGTTCTAACTTGTTTAAATAGAAATTTAGATACAGGTCATATGAATATGAGTGTGTGTGTGTGTGGTTGTGTGTGTGTGACTGTGTGACTTATGGAGAAAGAGAAATAAGGGAGAGAGAAGAAAGGGAGAGAGAATTACTAAATGAATAAAAATCATGTTTAGAATTTATGGATTATACTTATGTTCTCCAAGGAATTACACAAACAAATCGACATAATATAAATTTTAATTAAGTTTAAAAAAGCTATTCACATAGAACTTCAATGTAATTTTACTTTTAATGTCTCTACAATTATCTATTTAAATGGCCATATTTCAATATTATTATAATAAAATTTTTCTGAAATACTTCAATGATTTATTCAACATAGAAAGTTATATATTTTAATAATCTTCTTTATGATTTCTTTTATTTCATATCAATTGAAACAATAATGATATTTAGTGATCAAAATTAATTAACAATTAATACAATCATGTTTCTGTTTTCTAGTTATAGTCACGAATACATATTTTTATTTTTAAATTTATTCTGTTAATATAGAGAAGTGCTTAGAGTGTTGTTCATTGGTAGATTATTGAGCTGGAATGCTTGAAACACTGTGTTTAATCCTGAGCATCATATATGCACTCTCTCTTTTACACACACACCTTAATAACTTGTTAGATTATAAAATATTTAAAAAATATTTTTATTTTTTCTGTTTTACTTAGCTAGATTTATTATGGTCTCTATTTATTCATACTGGGAAATTATAGTAAATACATTTAATTTTTAGGAGTAAGCATTATTCCCCAGAAATACTTTCTGAAATACTTTGATTACATTTTGATGGAACAGATACTACAATGAACACATGGACTACTTCAAAAAAGAAAAAAAAAAACACTTCGTTGCAAGTTTCAGTACAATTTAAAAGTCAGATTATACACTCTGATTAAAATTCATAGCAGGCATGTTGTTAGCTTGTTATTATGCTATACATCTTAATATTCGGATGTAATGTAATTCTTTCTATTCTTAGTGTTGTTCAAATGTTAATTGTTTCAATAGCTTAATAACATAACATCAAACATCTGCATGATGGAATGGTGCTATAAACTATGTAACATGCTCATCTCGCTAATCAAGACAAATAGAGGATTTTGTGTTATTATGTATGTAATAGTTGTCATTTGAAAATGCATCTTGTTCCTTTACCTCAGTAACATCATGACAAATGAAAATCTATTGTTAATATTACTCAACATTAAATTTAAATTGTGCCTAACAAGAAAAGTCATATTTCAAATACTCATGTAAAAATGCCTGTCATTTGAAATATTTTTAAATTGAAATGAAAATAATAAGATTTTGCTTTGAAAGTAAACGTTATTAAAAAATTAAAGTGCTACTTATAAATTCTATAATTTGTATGAAGCATGACTCACAGCAACTACAGTATTCTTTTAGATATACTATCAAAGTAAATGCTCTGCATTGAATCTAAAAACACTTAATGAAGGAGAAAAAAGAGCAGGTATTGAGGCACATAATAATAATAATAATAAAATTAAAAGAACAAAACCAAAAGTTCTCCCAGAGAGTTTTAGGAAGGTCAAGAACTAAAGTAAATAAATTTGTTAAATTTATCAGCCCATCTTTGAAACATAAGCAGCACAAGGTGAGTGAGAAATTTAGTGGAATGTATTTTAGATAGGGCAATTGGGATCACAGATGTGATATGGTATGCTGAACAGTCTGTACATAATTCACTCTATCTAGGAATACTGCCCAACCTGGGCAAGTTCAGAAGGTAGAAAGAGAGTGGATTAATAAGTGAGTCCACTGTATCCTGTAAACATATTTTCGTTCTTCCAATGAGGATGATAGTACTTTCAAAATCTGAATTTTGAGCTGAGAAAGTAACATGAGAATACTTAAAAGGGCACAGAAGCTAACATGTGGAGAAATTTGGTTGATTTCATGAGAGATAAAGGGACCAATTAGAAGAAGCTGCAGACTCTTGTGCCTATGAGTGTGTAATAAACACAGTTTTCATATAACTTCTGAAATATCTTCATATCCTAATTTTCATTTTCCTACAGACTATACCAAAAATGTCCCTAAGAATTCACTCAGTTTTATCATTGGTAGCATACCTTTATACTTAGGGATATTTTCAAAAACAACTTTTTTTTCCCCAGAATATCACTGACATACATATACACTTCCATATTTAAGTCTTCTGGATAATAAAATGAGTACCAAATATTGTATAATTTCATTGGGAAAAAACTGGAGTACCAGAAAGAGGGAATAGAGCACAGTCAATTTTCACTTAGCCAACTTCTGAGGCAACACATGGTAAGTACTAATTTTAAGTATGCTTAGTCTGGCTTGGTGCTTAAACAGAATGCCTGAATGTCTGCTTCACCCTGTCCAACTGTTTAATTTTAGGGTTAAACTCTTCATCATAATTGTTCAGTTAGGATTAAAGGTGTGAGCTACGACTGCATGGCTATTAGGCCTTGAACTTACAAAAATACAGAAAGTTCTCTGTCTTCTGAGTGATGTGATTAAAGGCATGGTGATGACTCATTTATCCTTTGTTTGGAGGATTAAAGGTGTAAGTCACTACTCTCAGACTTTAATGGCTTGATTACGAGTGATTCTGTGCTCAAATATTTTAGGCTGATTTTATTAAATAGAGAATATATAACTACAATTACCAAATTTAACTTAATGGTTAAAAATTTATCAAAACTAGACATCTTTCTTTTTTCTTTGTCACTTCTACATTTTCTGATTATGAAAAAACTATGAAAACAAACAAAATTTGACAAACAATCAAACTTGATTTGAGTAACTTAAGGTTCCAACTAAGGGAGGGCATTTGTATGGTTCCTCATTCACTCATACATTTTTTGAGATACTCTTATTTTGTTATATTTGTTTGGTTGTCTTCGAAGGATGTTTCCAATACTCTCTGTGCTGACTCACTAAAGCTATGGCACAAAAGATAATTTGTGTATCTAAATATAAATGTCATTCACTTAAAATCAGGGATATTTAAAAATATTCATAGAAATTTCATAATAATAGCTTAAGCAAAAACAGAAACAATAATGTGGTAGGTTTCAGGAGATACTGAGGGAGACCTAAAGGTGTAGCTTTGGGGTCTCAGGACCTTGAATGAGGAATGGCCAGCCCCCATTGAGAACCCAGTTGCACACTGCCTGAGCTTACTGTTCCTTCAGTCTTGGGGAAAGGATTGACACTGTAACTACATGGGACAGTTCAAATCTCCAAGAGTTGCCTTAAGGTTTAGTTTTGTATCGGTGAGTGTTTATATAAACTCCTTAATAAATATTAATCCTGAGAGGGACAGACGTCTCTCTGAACAGAATAACTCTGTGGTATCTGAGGCAGAGTGGAAGTCAGGTGACTTCAGACAGTGAAGATCCCAGCCTCAGTGCAGAGTAGGAGGTGAGCAACTTTCACCCATTGGGCCTCCTGGGTACCTCATCCCAGAGGCCAGAGCCACAGTCCTGGATTTGACTTTGAAGACAGGCCTGCCCTCACAAGGGCTGAGTAAAGTCTTCCCCAGACACCCCAGTGGTCACTTCACAGTTGCCTGGGCCCTGCCTTCAAGATAGGCAGTATCCCCAGAGAGGGACAGACTTGTCTCTGAACAATGTGACCCCGTGGTGTCCAAGGCAGAATGCAAGTCAGTTGACCTCAGACAGCAATGATCCCATGATCTGACCAGAGCCAGAAATCGTGCTACTGCATATACAGACACATAGGAGACACACAACCCCTGTAGCCACAACTGACTAAGATTCTACTACGACCTGACTAAGAGTGAACCAAGGAAGTAATGGGCAGAAGTCAGTGGTAGAATATATATATATATATATATATATATATATATATATATATATATATATATATATATCAATGTGGAAAAACAACAAGAACCAGAAGAACCTGATGTCTCTACAACACCAAGACCTGAACAGACCAATGAAGGTGGAACAGAAGGAAACAACAATATAAATATCCTTATGAAGATTATAGAAGCCTTAAAAGAGGATATGAAAAAGTCCCTTAAAAATAGAAGAGAAAACAAATAAAAAATTGGAAGAGTTAAACAAACCACTGAAAGGAAACCAAGAAAGAGAAATCCAACAAATGAAAGAATCAACCCAAGAACTAAAAATTCAAATAAAACAATAAAGAAGGCACAAAATGAAGCAAAGACTGAAATAGAGAATCTGAGGAAACAATCTCGAACTACAGATATAAGCATAACCAACAGAATAAAAGAGATGGAAGAGAGAATCTCTGGAGTGTAAGACTCAATAACAGAAATAGATACATCACTCAAAAAAACAAAAAACAAAACAAAACAAAAAAAAAATCCCACCAAACCAAAACAGCCATAACACAAAATGTACAGGAAATTTGGGACACTATGAAAAGACCAAGCCTGAGAATAATAGAAATATAGGAAGGAGAAGAACACCACCTCATAGGCATAGACAATATGTTCAACAAAATCATAGAAGAAAACTTTTCCAATCTAAAAAAGGAAATGCCTATAAAGATACAAGAAACTTACAGAACACCAAATACAGTAGACCCCCCAAAATTCTAATTGTCATATAATAATTAGGTCACAAAACATACAAAACAAAGAAAAAATATTAAAAGCTGCAAAGGAAAAAAGGCCAACTTATTTATAAAGACCCATCACCAGACTATAATAACACCAGACTACTCAATGGAAAAAATAAAACCAAGAAGATCCTGGCCAGAAGTTATACAGACACTAAAACAGCATGGCTGCCAACCCAGACATATACACCTAGCAAAAGTATTATTCACCATAGGTAGAGAAAGCAAAATATTTCACAACAAGGACAAGTTGAAACAATACCTATCCACAAATTAAGCACTACAAATAGCACTTGAGGGAAAACTCCATCCTAAGGAACCCAGATACACCGATGAAACCAGAAACAATGAAAAATCCCACAGAAGAAAAACCCTAAGAAAGGAAATACACAAAAAAAAAATCACCAAAAATGACAGGAAGTAACAATCAGTAGTCATTAATGTCCCTTAACATAAATGGATTTAATTCACCTTTAAAAAGACACACCCTAACAAGATGGATACAAAAAGAAAAGTCAACCTTCTGCTACATACAAGAAACACACCTCAACTTCAGAGACAAACACAGGGTGAGAATAAAGGGAGGGGAAAAGACTTTTCAATCAAATGGCCCTAAGAAACAAGTTGGTGTTGCTATCCTAATATCCACCAAAGTAGCCTTCAAACTAAAATCAATCAAAAGAGACCAGGACAGATATTATTTATTCGTCTCAGGGGAAATTGATCAAGATGAGATCTCAATCCTGAATATTTATGTCCCTAATATAAGGGCATTTTCATATGTAAAAGAAACATTACTAAAGCTTAAAACCCATATCAAATATCACACTCTAATAATGGGAGACTTCATTATCCCACTTTTACCCTTGGATAGGTCAACCAGACTCAACAAAGAAATAAGAGGTCTTACAGATGTTATGATGCGAATAGACTTAATAGTACAGAAGCATTCATCTGAACACAAAGGAATATACATATTTCTAAGCATCCCATGGACCTTTCTCTAAAATTAAACATGTACTTGGTCATATGGAAAATATAAATACATAAAAAATGGGAATAACCCCTTGTATCATATTTGACCACTATGGCCTAATGTTAGAATTCAACAACAACAAAACCACAGAAAGCGTAAAATCTAATGGAAACTAAACATCTCTAAATTGAAGCACTTGAGGGTCAGAGAAGAAGTTAAGAAAGAAATCAAAGACTTTCTAGAATTTAGTAAAAATTAAACCACAACATACCTAAACTTATGGGACACAATGAATGCAGTGTTAAGAGGAAAATTCATGGCACTACATCCCTATATGAAAAACCAAGAGAAAGCTCACACCAGAGACATAACAATTCACCTGAAGGCTTTAGAACAATTAGAAACAAACTCACCTAGACAGAGTATATGGCTGGAAATAATCAATTTTAGGGCAGAAATCAGTACAAAGAAACACAGAGAACAATATAAAAATATCAATGAATCAAAAAGTTGGTTCTTTCAGAAAGTCAACAAGGCAGAAAAACCCTTATCCAAACCAAAAGACACAAAGATAGTATTCAAATTAATAGAATCAGAAATGAAAAGGGAGATATATCAAAAGACCCAAGGAAATTCAGAGAATTATCAGGTCATACTTTGAAAATCTATACTCTACTAAAATAGAAAATCTAAAAGAAATGCACAGCTTTCTGGGCAAGTATCAATTTCCAAAATTAAATCAAGAACAGATTAAAGACCAAAACAGACCTATAACACTAAGTGAAATTGAAGTTATAATTAAAAATCTACCAAATTAAAAGAAAAAGCCCATGTCCAGATAGTTTTACTATAGAATTCTATCAGGAATTCAAAGAAGAACTAATACCAATAGTCGCCAATTTTTTCTATACAGTGGAAACTAAGGAACACTGCCAACTCCTTTTATGAGGCCACAATCACCCTGATACCAAAGAAAGTCAAAGATGCAACAGAGAATGAGAATTACAGATCAATCTCCCTCCTGAATATTGATGCAAAAATCTGGCAAACCCATTATAACAACATACGAAAAAAGTTATCCATCGTGATCAAATAGACTTCATCCCAAAAATACAGGGAAGGTTCAAGTTATGAAAAACTATAAATGTCATCCACCATATAAATAAATCAAAAGAAATAACACATGTTCATCTCCTTAGATGCTGAAAATAACTTAGACAAAGTCCATCATTCCTTTATGATATAAGTCCTGCAGGGATCAGGAATACAGGGAACATTTCTAATTATAATAAAGGTGATTTACAAGAAGCCAATGACCAACATCAAACTGAATGGAGAGAAACTCAAAACAATCCCAATAAAATCAGGAACTAGACAAAGGCTGTCCACTCTCCCCTTATCTACTCAAAATAGGTCTTGAGGTTTTAGCCAAAGCAATAAGAGAATAAAAGGAGATAAGAAGGATACAAATAGGAAAAGAACAAGTGAAACTATCTTTATTTGCAGATGATATGATTGTATACCTAAATGACCCACAAAATTCTACCAGGAAACTACTACAGATGAAAAACTTCTTCAGCAATGTAGCAGGATACAAGATTCAGTCAAAGAAATCAGTACGCCCCTTATACACTCAAGAAAAACAGGCTAAAAAAGAAATAAGGGAAACCTCACACTTTAAAGCTGCCAATATCATTAAACACATAAGTATAACTATAACCAAAGAAGTAAGAGATCTATTTGACAAAATCTTTAAATCACTGAAGAAAGAAATTGAAGAGAAAATCAGAAAATGGAAAGACATCCCATGCTCCTGGATAGGTAGTATCAACATAGTAAAAATGACAATCTTAACAAAAGCATTCTACAGATTCAATGCTCTTCTCATCAAAATGCCAACACAATTTTTCATAGACATTGAAAGAATATTATTCAATTTTATTTGGAATAATAGGAAAACCAGGATGGTGAAAACAATTTTACTCAACAAAAGAATCTCAGGTGACATCACTATCCCCAACATCAAGTTATACTATAGAGCTACAGTAATAAAAACAGCCTTGTACTGACAAAAAACACCTTGTGGATCAATGGAATGTAACTGAAAACCCAGACATTAACCCACACACCTATGAATACCTGAATTTTGAAAAGAAGTCAAAAGTATTCAATAGAAAAAAGATAATATCATCAACAAATTTTGTCATCATGTCTGCATGGCAGTATGTAAAATAATGCCAATAGATTCAAGCCTATAACCCTGCCAAAAACTCAAATCCAAGTGGATCAAAGACATCAACATAAGACAATCTATGCTAAACTTGATAGAAAACAATTGGGAAATACTTTCCATGCATTGGTATGAGTGGCTGCTTCCTAAATATAACAGCAGTAGCACATACACTAAGACCAACAATCAATAAGTGGGATCTCCTGAAACTGAGTTTATGTGAGGCAAAGGATGCAGTCATTAAAACAAAATGCCAGCTTACAGAATGGGAAAATGTTTTCACCAACCATACAAGTAACAGAAGACTGGTCTCAAAAATATATATTAAAATCAAGAAACTAGAGCCCAATACCCTAAATAACCCAATCATAAAATGGGGTTGAGAATTAAAAGGGAATTCTAAGCAGAAGAATTACAAATGGCTGAAAGACACTTGAAAAAAAATGCTCTAGAGGAAAACCTGACTCAGTCTTGAGATTTCAGGGAGAAAACTGGATCTGCCTGGAGTGGAGACTCAACTAAGCAATATTGGGACAGTGGGACCTTGGGACCACCTGCTGTCTGCCTGTTGAGGGGGTTGTGGAGAAGAGAGAATGACCTGATGTGTTGGGAGGGGGAAAGGACCTTGAATAAGAATATACAGGACAGAAAGTGTGACTTCTTTGTTCATAATAATAATAAAAAGAAAATAAAATAAAAAAAGAAAAAAAACTCAACATCTGTAGCTAGGAGAAAAATGCAAATCAAAACAACTTTGAGGTACTACCTTACAGAATGGCTAAGATCAAAGACACAGATGACAACCTATGCAGTAGAAGTTGTGGAGCAAGAATAACACTCCTTCATTGTTGGTGGGAGTATAAAATTGTTCATCCACTCTGGAATGCAGTATGGACATTTCTCAGAAAACTGGGAATTACTATCTCCAAGGATCCAGCAATACTACTTTTGACCATATACCCTAAAGATGCACATTCACTCCCCAAAAGCATTAGCTCAACTATGTTCATAGCAGCCTTATTCATAATAGCAAGAACCTGGAAACAACCTAGATGTTCCTCAACTGAGGAATGGATTAACAAACTGTGGTACATCTACACAATGGAGTACTACTCAGCAGTAAGAAAAAAAAAAAATTGATAAACTAAAATCTGCCAGCAAATGGATTGATTTGGAAAACATTCTCCTGAGTGAGGTCTCAAAAACCCAAGGTGTATAAGCAGGGCATGTACTCACTCTTGGACTTTAAGCAAAAATTTTCTGTTTTCATTGAAAGATGATGGGTGAATAAAGTGACCTAAAACACACACACACACACACACACACACACACACACACACACACCAAAACAAAACTTCTGGTTTGACTCTATAAGTGTTGCTTAGTAGAAATTTGTGGTGGCCATAGTGCATCTGTGGACAGTAGCTGTAACCTACTGTGCTTTCTTTATCTGTAGCAGAACCTAACCTGGATTGAGAAGCTTTAGATTTTATTTTTTATGTTTCATGTATTTTTGGGAAAAGAAAAGTTTCATTACTGTATGGGTTTTTTGTTATCTATTCTGAATTTTCTGCTTCTTTATATAATGTTTGATATCAATATTCAAAAGACAATAAAATTTTTTTAAAGTAAATAAATAAATAAATATTAATCCTTTATATTATCAATTGCGAGTGAATTAATTTTTTGTTTAGTTTAGTTTTTTTCTTTTTTTACTATGAAAAAAGTCATATTTTTTATTCATGTATCCCCTTGTTTGGGCTCCCTTCCCTGGCTTGCCCTTCCCAGTCACACTCTCTTTTTCCCATCTCCTTATCTCTTAGCCAGCAAGGACAGGAGGTCCCAAGGTCCCAAGGTAGCTTACTTCAGCATCTACTCCAGGCAGAACTGCTTTCCTCACTCTAACATCAAGACTAAGTCTGGTGTTTCTCTGGAGGGAATGGGCTTCAAGGTTTAAGTCCAAGGTATTGCAGATCCCAAGGTGTTTTGTGGTTGTGATTTGCAGCTTAAACGTATTTAGCTTTATTTGTTTAAAGTCCACCAATGAGTGAGTACATCCCCTGTTTATCTCTCTGAGTTTATGAAACCTCACCAAGGAGGATATTCTCCAAATCAATCTATTTGCCTGAAAATTTTAGAATATCATTTTTTCTCACTGCTGAGTAATTCTTCAGTGTGTAAATGTACCATAGTTTGTTAATCCATTTTTCAGTTGAGGGACATCTAGGTTGTTTCCAGTTTCTAACTATTATGAATAACACTGCTGTGAACATAGTTGAGCTAATGCCTTTGAAGTGTGAATTTGCATCGTTAGGGTATACATCCAGCAGTGGTATTGCTGGATCCTTGGAGAGATTGATTCTCAGTTTCCTAAGAAACTGCAATACTGCATTCATGAGTGGCTGAACAAGCTTACATCCCACCAACAATGGAGGAGTGTTCCTCTTGCTCTGCACCCTCTCCAGCATAGGCTGTCCTTTGTGTCTTTTATCTTGGTCAGTCTCACAGGTTTAAGTTGGTATCTCTAAGTTGTTTTGATTTGCATTTCTCTGATGGCTAAAGATGATGAGCACTTTTTCAAGTGTCTTTCAGCCATTCGTAATTCTTCTGCTAAGTATTCCCTTTTTAGTTTGATTGGGTAATTCAAGGCTTTATGCTCTAGTTTCATGAGTTCTCTATATATTTTATAGATCAGACCTTTGTCACTTGTAGGGTTGGTGAAAGTCTTTTCTATTCACTAGGCTGTCTTTTTTGTCTAATTGACTGTGTCCTTGGTTTTACAGAAGCTTCTAAATTTAAAGTGCTCCCACTTATTGATTTGTTCTTAGTGTCTGTGCTACTGTTGTTATATTTAGAAAGTGGTTACCTGTGCCAATGCATTGGAGGGTATTTTACACTTACTTTTCTATCAGGTTCAGTGTGTCTGGGTTTATGTTGATATCTTTGATCTACTTGTAATTGAGTTTTTGCAGGGAGATAGGCTTGGATCTAATTTCATTTTTCTACACACTACCATCCTGATATGCCAACACCATTTGTTAAAAATACTATCTTTTTATTTTGGGCCTCTTTGTCAAAGATCAGGTTTTCATATTTTTTTGGGTTTATGATGGGATCTTCAATATGATTCCATTCATTCACAAGTCTGTTTTTATGCCAGTACCAGTCTGTTTTAATTACTGTAGCTCTATAGTATATCTTGAAGTTGAGCATGGTGATGCCTCCTGAGCTTCGTTTGTTGAACAAAATTGTTTTCACCATTCTGGCTATCCTGTTGTTTCAAATGAAATAGAGAATAGTTCTTTCAAGGCCTGTAAAAAATTATTTGGGATTTTGATTGAAAGTGTTTGAATCTGTAGATTGCTATTGGTAGAATTGCCATTTTTACTCTGTTGATCCTGCGTATTCAGGAACATGGGAGGTCTTTTTATTTTCAGATATTCTCTTCAATTTCTTTCTTCAGTGATTTAAAGGTTTTGTCAAATAGATCAGTTACTTTTTTAGTTGTAGTTACTCCAAGGTATTTAATGCTATTTGCAGCTATTATAAAGGGTGGTGTTTCCTTATTTCTTTTTCAGCCCTTTTACCTTTAGTATATAGGAGGACTACTGATTTCTTTGAGTTAATCTTGTATCCGGCTACATAACTGAAGGTGTTTATCATCTGTAGAATTTTCTTGGTAGAATTTTGTGGATCACTTAGGTATACAAACATATCATCTGCCAATAGAGACAGTTTCACTTTAGGTTTTCCAACTTGTATCCCCTTAATCTCCTTTCGTTCTCTTTTTGCTTTAGCTAAAACTTTGAAAACAATATTGAATACATAAGGGGATAAAGGACATCCTTGTCTATTTCCTAGCTTTAGTGTGATTGATATGAGTTTTTCTCCATTAAGTTTGATGTTGACTGTTGGCGTCTTTTAAATCGCCTTTATTATATTTAGATATTTTCCCTGTATTTCTGATCTCTCCAGGACTTCTATCTCTCTGCTTTTTGGTTAGTTTGAATAAGGGTTTATCTATCTTGTTGACTTTCTCAAAAAAAACCAACCCTTTTATTCATTGATTCTTTTAATTTTTTTTGTTTGAATTGATTTGATTACAGCTTTAAGTCTGATTATTTGCTGCTATCTACTACTTCTAGGTGAGTTTGCTTCTAATTGTTCTAAGGCTTTCAGTTGTGCTGATAGTTCTTCAGTGTGGCATTTCTCTAGGTTTTTATATGGGTATCTAGTGCTATGAATTTTCCTCTCAAGATTGCCTTAATTGTTTCCCACAAGTTTGGGTACATTGTGGATTCATTTTCCTTAAGTTCTAGGAAGTCTTTGATTTTTTTCCTAATTTCTTCCTTGACCCAGAGGTCATTCAGGTGAGTGTTGCTTTGTTTCCATGAGTTGGTAGACTTTCTGTGATTTTTGATGTTGTTAAACGCTAACTTTAGGCCTTGGTGTTCTGATATAATACAAGGGATTATTTCCACTTTTTTGTATCTATTGATGCTTGCTTAATGACCGATTCAGTGGTCAATTTTAGAGAAACTTCCATTTGGTGCTGAGAAATACGTATATACCTTTGTGTTTTGGTGATGAATAGGTAATGTCCATCCCATTATCTATAAATTGATTTTAGTTTGAAGTTTACCTTTTTCAGTTTTAGGATGACATACCCAGCTTGTTTCTTAGGGCCATTTGCTTGGAAAATCTTTTCCCAACCCTTTACTCTGAGCCTGTGTCTGTCTTTGTGGTTGAGGTGTGTTTCTTGTAGGCAACAGTAGTATCGCTTCTGTTTTTGTATCCATTGTGTTTAGTGTGTGTCTTTTATAGGTGAATTGAGTCCATTGATACTAAGGGATAGTAGTGACTACTGATTGATATTTCCTGTTATTTTTGATGGTGGATTGTATGCATTTCCTTTCTCTCGGTTTCTCTTCTGTGTAGTCATTTACTATTTGTGGTTTCATGGGTGTATCTGGAATCCTTAGGTTGGAGTATTCCCTCTATTGCTTTCTGAAGGGGCAGATTTGTAGATGGGTACTGTTTAAGTCCGACTTTGTCATGAAATATCTTGTCTACTCAATCTATGTTGATTGATTTTTTTGCTTGATACAGTAGTCCAGGTTTGCAGCCTTGCTTTTTCAGTGTCTGTCTGTATAACTTCTAACCAAGACCTTCTTGCTTTTCATTGTTTCCATTGAATAGTTGAGTGTTATTCTGATGGGTCTGCCTTTATAGTTAGGTTAGCCTTTTTCCTTTGCAGCTCTTAACTTTTTTCTTTGTTCTGTATGAGTTGTGGCTTGATAATTACGTGGTGGGCAGAATTTGGGGGGATGTCAAGTCTATTTGGTGTTTTGTAAGCTTCTTGTAGCTTTATAGGCATCTCCTTCTTTAAGATGGGAAGTTTTCTTCTATGATTTTATTGAATACATTATCTATGCCTTTGAGCTGAAATTCTTCGCCTTCTTCTATTCCTATTATTCTTAGGTTAGGTCTTTCCACGGTGTCCCAAATTTCCTGAACATTTTGTGTAATGGCTTTATTGATTTTAGTGTTTTCTTTCACTGGTGTAACTATTTCTGCTATTGAGTTTTCTACTTCAGAGATTATCTCTTCCATCTCTTGGATTCTGTTGGCTATGCTTATGTCTGTAGTTCCAGCTCTTTTCTTCAATATTTCTAGTTCTAACTTTGCCTCATTTTGTGCCTTTTAAATTGCTTCTATTTTGCTTTTTAGTTCCTGAAATGTTTCCTTCATTTTTTGTTTTTCCTTTTCTTGGTTTACTTTCCGGGATTTGTTCATCTCTTCCAATTTTTTTGTTTGTATTTTCTTCTATTTCTTTAAGGGAATTTTTCATATCCTCTTTGAATGCTTCTATAAACTTTATAAAGTTATTTTTGCTATTGTTTCTTCCTGATTCCTTTTCATTGCTCTGTTCAGGTCTTGTAGTTATAGAACAATCAGTATCTTCTGGTTTGCCTTGTGTTCTTTATATTGCTATATATAATCTTGCACTGAACCCTGCCCATGTTTTCAGTGGTTCACAATTAGTCAGTTCCTAGTCAGTTATGACTAGAGGGCTTGTGCATCTTCTGTCTGCTCTGAGCAAGGGGTTTGTTCAGTCTTTGACTCTGTTTTGGATGGGGACAGAATTTCAATGCCCTTGGTCCTTGTCTGATTTTGTGATTCTCCCTGAAGATGGGGTCCAGCCAGGCAGGGCCTAGAGCCTTCTGCTGGGAAGAGTCTGATATCAGACCCCTGGGTATGAGCGTGATCCTGGAGAAGAATTCTCCGGACTGTTGCCCAGGAGGTGGGATCTGCTCAGCTTTCACTCTGCTCTGGACTGGGACAAAGTTTCAAACCCTCTGTTGGTCCTTGTCTGATGATGTAGTTCACCCTGGAGATGGGACTCAACTGTGCAGGGCCTAATGCCTACTTTGACTCTGATCTGGATGGGGCTGCAGTGAATTATTCTTATAATACACTACCCTACCAATAATTTCTACTCTCCATAAGCTTCTTTATGAGCTCAAACAAGAAAACTAAAACATAATATGATTATATAGTTCCTGCTGTTACAGTTAATGAATCCATTGCTTATTAAGATTGCAAACTGTTTTATTTTGTTTCATTTTTTTAGAGTTAAAGTCTTAGTTTTTATCCTTATACCCTTTTTCCAACTATCTTCCCCCTCCTGGTCAGTTTTCAGTTAACCTATGCAGTTGCTGCTGTTTCCTTTGCTGTTGTTTTTACCCTGACATCAGAGCCCTTCTTCTTCATCCTTCTAATGTGAACTAGAGAGCAATTGATTTTCAGGAACTCTCTAGGACTTGATCCTTGGGTTGAGACTTTTGAGTTATACAGAATCAGACTGAGAACTTTTCTCTTCTCAGTTGCCAGTTCTATCATTTGTCTATCATCAGTCTATGCACTGTGAGGTCTATCAAAGTTTGACACCTCTGTAGAAGTCAATCTAAATTATATCTGTACTATATACCTGTCTGTATGTCTGTTTCTCTGTCTGTCTGTCTGTCTATCATCAGTCCTCTATCACTTACCATCTGTCTGCCTACCTGTCTGTCTATCTTCTACCTTCTTTTCTTCTATTTATCTATAATCTATTTAATTGGTTAAACACATTAAACATAGTCTCACAGAAAACAGAATGAATAAGGTAAGCAAATATAGAATTTCTCCTAGAAATGATCTAAGAGTGACCCCAAGTTTTAACTTTCCACCTCATCCCACTTTTTCTGTATGTATAGAACATGTGACTTCTAGGTTGTCTGTTGTTATGCTAGTAATAGTAAAGTAAAATGACCACAGGATGCATTGTTAATGTGACTATGATATCACATAGAAATTGTTAAGGTATTTTAGAATATGAGATATTTTTATAAAAATCATATTGCTGAAATCAATGTATTTGCTACATTTTACTGTTGCTATTATCATAATATGATGAAAAATACCTAATACATGTCACACTTTCAATAAATAATTTATTAAAATTTAGTATAAGTTATTTAATATTTTGGGGAATTTTGATGACATATGTTTAATTTTAATAAGATGCACTCAATGGACTCAAATATAACTCTTATGCATATCTGTACATCAACACATCCCTTATATATGGTTTATAATTAGAAAAAATTATGTACTTGGTAAAATCAGTTTATCTGAACACATATTTTTATTTTTCTATGTTTTGACTATGTAATATCACATTCCTTCTTAACAGCAGATCCTGTAACTTCCATACAGTTATGGCTCAATAGCCTACACTACAGTGTAATACTTTTCCACACTCTTGTGTTTACCTAGTCAGATGCATTAAATGAAATTTCAAATTACAATCAGTTTTTTTGTGTTAATAATATACATGAAAAATATATAAAATGACATGTGGTTAGTATTTTATTTGTAACCTAACAGACAAACAAAACAAAACAACAACAAAAATACCTTGCCTGAAGATCCAAGCTGGCAGAGCAAGCCACAGAGTTAGCCATAGAAGCCAGGCAGTTGTGGCACATACCTTTAATCTTAGCTTTTGGAAGGCAGAGGCAGATGGTTCTCTGAGAGTTCAAAGCCCCACTGGGCTAAATGAGATTAAGTCAGTCTAAAAGAGAAACAGATCCAAGCAGTGGTAGTGTACTAGGAAGGTTTAGATAAAAAGTGATATGGCTTAGCAGAGAAGAAAAAATAAAGCAAGAGGAGACAAGAGTTTGTCCCCCACCCCTGCAACTTTTCTTTTTGACTGAAGACTCAGAGGTATTTAGTCTGAGAATTTGTGGAGACAGGAACTTTTTATTTTCTCCTTGAGACTTCAGTAGTGCTAATAAGTTTCACTAGAAGCTTTATCCTCTGACCTTCAAGTATTTACCCCAATACGTGGCTCTAGGTTATTATTCTAATATCAATTAAGATTTGTCTAACAATGCCAGGTCCTCTCCATCACCATATGCAACAGTACAGCCATATAATATGCCTTTAACACCAACATATAATGATTTAATGTATTTGACAAGTTATCTAACTCACACTAATAGAAACAGATTTTGACATCTTAGAATTGTTTGTACCTTATTCACCATTAGATGAACAATAAACAGTACTTAGCAATTTAAGGTATCAGAATGACGCTGTAGTTTGGATAAATAAAAAAAGACTTTTATAGCAACATGAGAAATGGTTTTATGACAGCCATTTTCTGAATATCATGCCACACTGTAAATATGGGTATCAGTAGTTACAGATTATGACTAATCAAATGCATTTTTCCTTCAATGACAGCATATTAAGATTATTACAGGATGAGAATTACAGTGTTGTAATTTGATTGAAGAAAAAAATAGTTTAAATTCTTGCTTCCTTTTTTTTCTGTTTTGAGAGAAGCACAAAGAAAGAACATGTGAAAATGTGAAAGCTTAATACTCAATAATAGTTAAAGTTTAAAAAATGATCTCTGTGGCACTGATGTTTGTCTTCTAGGCTTATCTTCCATTTTTCTGAATTGTTGATAATAGAATCAGAAGGCACTTACCAATAATCCACATAAGTAATATGAATAATAAATTCTGGCTGAGTGAATCATGTGTGGCTGACAAGCACTTGTGATTATGTATGTATTATCTCCTCCAGTCCTCTCTATTACCCTGTCAGCTCAGAAGAACAAGATGGTTTAGGTCTTCAAAGCTTCACAGTGAGACGCTTTGCCTCTATCAGTGCAGACACCCAGCTGTTGAAAACTCTTCAATTATTTATTTGCCATTTATTTATCTCTGTCTCAGAAGAACAGTGACTTGCTATCACACATCTTTTCTAAGTCTAAATGATCACACAAACCATAATATATCTTTGTGAAAGATCTGTGTAGTGAATCTTGAAAAACTGAAACTTTTAAATTTCATCAAAATATATCACTGCTACTTTTAGGATTCTTTTTGGATAGTATATTACATTGAGATCATACATAATTCATATGATTTGCTCTGATGGGAAGAAAGTGATTTGCAATTTGGACCCAATGTCTTTATCTCACATTTTATGTTTGTTCAAAGATTATTTTCTTTTTATTTGTTCTAATCTAATGATAACAGTTATTGAAAATATACTAATACTTTGCTTAATGCTACATAAAACATTATCAGCTACTCAAAACACATACTAATATATTCACTCTTAAAACAAACAATGACAACAAATAAAACCTTATTTGAGATTTTAAAGTTACATTGTTTTTTATCTATTAATTATTGTAGATAAGCAAAAACAATCAATTTTACATTTAGAGTTCATATGAGATGAAGACTAATGCATTTGTATAGGTTAAGTATAGATATTTTTCTGTATACTAACTCTTTTTAATGTAAAATCATCAACATTCACAAACATACAGAGTGAAGTATTTGGTGTTATAACTGTAACAATATCAAACATTCCTGTGGGAAACTAAATAAGTCATCATTTATCTTTTACTTGGAGATGTGATGATTTATAAGTAATCAAATATAAGTAGATTTTTGCTGTAGAAAAATATTGATAGAGCACAGATAGTCACAAAAGTTATATTAATCTTAAATCTGTATAACCAGTTTATAATCTTATTATGACTGTGAATATACTAAAGACTAGTATTCTGTTTTGAAAATTGAAATCTATTATTTTATTTTTTTGAGGTCAAGTTCTAAAACAATTGACAGATTGCTTTTAGTAACACAGTCACCTATTCTGATGTTTAATATAATTGTTATTGTTTTGATTTATATTTTTGCAGGTTGGGGAGATACGAATTATTAAAGGTTGAACTAAAATACCAGATCAGCATCAAATCTCATATATGGTTATTTCACAAACAAATAATTATATAGCACTCAGAGATAAATACGTTATTTCATTAAGATTCATTTAAATATAAATCAAAGGATAATTTTTATTAGATTTTATTATCAGTAATATATATTCTATCATAAGCATTATTATGTACAATAACATAATGTTATACAATATAAACACAATCTATTAAACATTTTATTGAAACACATTT